>JAQGAI010002882.1:0-11550 GCA_034696905.1 Lepidocyrtus violaceus
GATTGCAAAAATGTCACTGCTCATGGGATATGGGTTGGTTGGTTGGTTGAGGTTCTTTCTTTCTCTTTCACTCACTCACTTTCCTTTTCCCTCCAACTCAACCAACTCAACCATGCTTGCTTTTCTTTTCTGCTCTTTTCAGCTTTTCTTTCTTTGTTACGTAGCCCGAGTCTTATCTCAGGAGAATAGATAGACAGAAATTGAACAAAGTCAGAAGAACGGACACAGACATATATAAAACCAACACACTTTCCATTAGTATGGGACCATCGTAGAGCTCATTTAATCCGGGAAAAGTAAATTTCTCTTATTTTTTTTTACTCTTTCCATCATCCAATTTCTTATTTCTTCACAATTTTTTTATTTCAACTTTCATAGCTCATTGCAAACAACGCTTCTCTGCTCATTTCAAACGAATTAGGACAAGTCTTGAAATCCTTCCCTTCCATCACCATTCCTTCCTTCTTACAATCAAATTTATTGTATGAAAAATAAAAAGTAGTAGTAAAAATTTAGAAAACTAACAAGATTCTTTTTTCACTCTCACTTGGATTCTCTCTCCTATTAATATATTCCATTCATTCATCCTCTCAATTTTTCATCATCACCAAAAAAAAACAAGAAATTCAAGCAGAGAAAAGTAACACTCACTCACTTCTTTATTCATTTCATTCATTTTCACAGAGATTCCCACAAAAAAATACATACCATGTAATACGTTCTTAGCCCAAGTCTTATTTAGAGAAGTAGGTTTTACCAAAAAAAAACTTTAATGCTCATGGGTGGCTTGCCTGCTAAAACGAATCGTTTCATCCTGGAGCACCTGCTCCGCATATTAAATGAGTCGAGTGACTAGTGATGGTTTGGTTGTGTGAGTCAAAAAAATATGAAGTTTGCTCCTTTCGAGTACTTAGTATTCGCCCCAACCTTACCTTAATGCAAGCAACTCTTCCAGTTCATGTATTATTTTTTTTTCTTTTAATTTCCACATTGGCTTTGACTGGGAAATAGATGAGCAATGAGAAAAATATTTATTGATTGCTCATCACATCACCTGTGTAAAACAAACTAACTTTTTTTGTATTCTTTGAAAAAAATCCAGGCGTATCTCTTGAATGAATGCATTGGATTGGAGAGAAGAAGACAAAATATGTTTGATTATTATTAATGTACAAATGAGTGTAGGATCGGATTACTTGAGATTGTTCAGGTTGTGCTTTGGTTAATTTTTTAATGTTTATTCCATCAACATCAGACCCCAGCTAGCTTTTTTTTCTTCTGCTGAGGTTGACATGCACTTCATGATTGCCCCCAAGCCATTCATGTGATGTGAGTTGGGAGATTCTTCATTTGGATTAATACAATTTTACTAGGGACAGGGAAGGAAGATGACGGTATGGTATATGGAGGCTTTTTTATCTCATGTGTACATACCTACATAGCTATGCTTATTTGTACTTTTTCTAATCGTAGAACAGACCACTTGACTCATTGCCAGTTCAACTACTCGGTTCACTTTGTCAGTTTGGCTGTTATTTTGAACAAGCAGAGGAGTCAGAGGAACAAAAGCTTCAAAGAACGAGGGGAACCCTCTCCTCCAAAAAAAGTAAATTGACATGACATGACGGGAGCGTCAAGATGATATCTTCAAACTGTCACTCTATCTTGGAGATTCCAAATAATACAAATGACACAAGGATAGTCGCAGAGGCATCCACCTCCTCATCATCAGCAACATGGTTTTGTATGGTTCGGGTCTGTTTATTTGCTTACGATCATCAGTATTATGAACTCTTCAATGGTTTTTATTAATCTCGGATTGCTTACGCTTGTGCCAAACTATAATATAGTGGAGGAGAGGGGCCGAGAGGAACACAACATTAAATCATCCTATTATTATTATTATCCAATACTAGTTTACTGTTGTTGGAAGAGCTGAACAAAGCTTCCATTTAGCTTCTTGGCATTTAGTCATTCAATCCAGTTGTTAGATTTCGTTATTGAAAAATGAACGCGCTGAATTAAAAGCTCGTAAAACCACTTAAAAAATGAAAGAGAATACAAAGTGGGCACGGCAACAACAACAAACTAATTTACACTTTTTTTTAACGCGCACGCACCAACACATGATAAAACTTGAGTTGGATTTCAGGTTGCATAATATGAAGAAGAAGCACTTTTTTATATGGTGTTTGTTGTTGTTTTGCCAACGTAAACATTTGAGGAAGGGGGAAACCAAACCAGCCCGTATGCAAAATGAAAATTCAGAATTTTTATGAGGTTACCCTGTACGTTTTTTATGATTCTGAGTGTACGAATGCACTGTAAAATCAAGAACGAGGTTGATTTTTTATAACAGTTTAGACCCTACTACTTCGTCGTTTTCTACCTTGTCTCGGTTCCTTAAAAATGTAATTTGATCCATATGTCTCGCTTTTACATCCGGTGTCAGTTGACACCCGGCCTAATAAATGTGCCAAGAATAGTTTGGATCTTTTTTTACCTAGTTGGCTTCTTTGTGACTACCTTTAATGGTTAATTTTAAAAGCAAAGATTGGAAAGTAATTCAGATTTTTTGAACATTTAGACGCAGCTAATTTAGTTCTCTCATAATTCCAACTGATATCAACTGTAGGTCAGTCAATGCCAGCCAAAAGTTAAAACTTGTCATATAATCTGAAGATCATGAATATAATTGTTGAAACTAGTAACATTGTGTTATGATGAGAGGAAACTTTCGAAAATCCTTCCTATATGATAGCCATAGCCATGTAGGTACGCTTTTTCTTCCAGACATTTGACAAGCGTATAAAACTGATTTTAAAGCGAGAAGGTCGGCTTTTCTATTTTTCTCAATAAAACAGCAAGTGGATTTTTAAAACAGGATAAGATAGCCATGTAGACAACCAATCATTACAGTCAGTGCTCTTATTCATACATCCACTTACTTTTAAGATTTTGCCTTAAAATGTTTTTCTGTGGATTACATATATAAACATTTGTCTTAAGCATACACGGCTAGTGCACTTCCTCGTCATCAGACCATTACTAAACTGGAAATTATGCTTTGTGAATCAAGCGGATAGCTAGGTGGGGGTATATGTAGTATGCTGAGACAATGCTTGGGCAAACGTTGTTTACATTTTTAAAATGCGGTAACTTTTTTTTTTTGTAAAAAAAAGGGAATCTCCTTTGCCTGCTTGCACCTTACAAGTATTGTTTTTAAAAAATCCAGACATTTTAGGGGAAGGTGCAGCAGGCCAACCACTGTCTGTGAGTTGAGTGACGTGACTAAAGATACCGATTTTTTAATGCATTATACATTATCTGCTAAGAAAGGAACTTGCTATAATGACTATGATTTAACTGTTCCATATAGCCCGACTCCCTTCTGGCCTCTCCCTATTATCAAGTTACCGACTGGCTACGATATGCAATTAACGTGTTTAGAGGGCCCGGTGATTCGATGCAACAGGATAAAAGCTTGAGGGTTGACGCATATGATATGAAAATACTATTCCCTTTAAAAAATCAATCTCACGATCATAAGGCTATTTAAAAAAATCTACACTCAATAATATTTCATTTAGTTCCAAAACAGATATTGATATCCAGGCTTACTTTAATCCGGCTTTGGTTACTTTTTGTCTAAAATTTGATAATTGTACCATTTAATTTGAAGTGGAGTGATCTTCATCTTTCTTATTAGAATTTTGAATCACTATTTATGCCTTCATATGTTTAGATCGCATTTTCTCCTTAAACCTCCTTCCTAAAATCAAATTATAAACAGGAATAATTCTACTCAAAGCACTTAACTCTTTGTGCATAAGTGCAAACGAACAAAATTCACAAATTTATCAAGGATTTTACGAATCAATAAAGCTCAGAATTTTAATATGTACTCTTGCAATCGGAAATTATTCTAAAAGTCCTCGTCCTAAAAATTAAATGTATTTAAAAAAATCAGTTCATTTTGTTTTTAATTCGTGAGACGAAGAATCTATCAATTCATGGAATCCCGTTTTCTATTTCATATCAATAATATTTCATTTAAAAAAATTATAACTGTGTATACATCACACGCATCGTTATGCCAAGTAGAGCATTTTTTCTCTTCGGCGGAATGGAAAGAAGAAGTAGCGTCATACCAGTAACAGCCAAATGGATGCTGTTATGAGTTTGTCATAATGAGGAGCGGAAAGGGCGCCATGGCTCATGTGAGTTGACAGACATGGAGTAGCAGCCGGAGGGAAATTTTTTTCTTCTTCGAGGCTGGCTTGAGGATGCACAAAAAATACATATATCCCTTTCAGTATTCCATTTCTTCCAAGAAAAAAAATAGTTTACTAGTCTCACATTATATTTTGTATTATACATATAAATATCTTATTCCCTATATCCTTTTTACGTATATTTTTCCTCGTATTTATTTTTCTCTCTCCGAGATCTATTTCACATTATTCCAGTGACAGGGCAGCAGCCAGGGAAAATGCTTGTTTTTTTTTCTCGGAAGGAGTGAGTGACTCCAGCGAAAGATGAGCACTGGAAGTTTCTTACATTACATTAGAGATAAAATGATAATGATATGATTATATAATAATAACGCATACTATTTTATACATATCTTAAGTAAGTATATCATATCATGTTACTTTTCCTTTTGCTTGCTCGCTGGAAGGAAGCAAAGTAGCAAAAAAGTTAGCAAAGCAACCATGTCAATTAGATGGCCGACCCAAATGCTACTTTTTTTTATCCCTTCTCTTACATTTCTCCGTATTTTTATAGCGTGTCATACTCATCCCATTCTCATCATCATCAGAAACATATCATGTGCCAACCATTGCCATTGCCATTGCCGAAGAAAAATAATGGGGGGCGGGGAATGCGTGTGATATAAATATACATAACATCCCGCACCAATAATTATTTAAACTCGACTGGAGTAACGTTTTGTATGCAAAAATTTTGGTTTTCCTTAAAAAATGAATACTCTTTCTTTTATTTTTTTTTGTTCCCCTTGTTAAAAAAGTTTAGCTCTGGGTGAGAGAAACAAGAGGAAGAAACACATTTTTCTCTTCTCCTCTTTTGTGAGACGGGGAGAAAGAGAAGAGAAGACGGACGGACGGACGTAGTTCAGATACATCATCGTCATCCCGCACTACTTATAAATATGGTTGTTCTCTAAAGAAACACGGGCATTTTTGTTTCGGGGACTCCCCTCCGATTTTTGGGTAGTCTTTCTTATTCTTGTGCTTTCTGGAGAAAAAAAAAACTTCTTCTTATTTCTTTTGTACTAACTTGCTAAACATTTTTCGCTTTTTTTAAAGGAGAATCTTCTTCCCTTCTTGTTTGGTTGACTGCGCGGATGCCTGCCTTTCCCTAAGTTTGTATCTGCTGTTGGGAGAGAGTGAAGACTTTTTTCGGTTCCTTTTTTTTCCCTTGCTTACATACTTTTGCTCCGCTGCTTTAACTAAGCCAAGTTACTTACTAAAAGCTTATAAAGACTTTTGCGTGTTTTGTTCTGTCTGTTTATTCATTCAGTTAGTTTTTGATATTACATCATGCATAAAAAAAGTTAAGGTTACGGCGGAGTTGAAAAAGAACTGGGGATGAGTAAAGAGGTATTTTGTACACAACCCGGGATTTCATTTCTCCTCTCTTTCTTTTCCCTTTTCACCCTGTCGTTAATGTACCTTTAAAGTAAAGGAATACAGGAATAGGAGGAAGAAAAGTTTACTTGTTTCTATACAGAAAATGGTAGGAAAAAAGGGAGAAAAAAGGATATGGGTAATATGCTAATGTACTTGATTCATTCACATTGTTCACCTTATGCACGTCACTTTAGCATCAAAAATAACCCATACGATGATACCGTTCCAAAAGGTTAGTAAATAGCAAAGAAGTTTACTTCTATTTTTATTTTCAGACTGTGTAGGTATATATATGTAGTGTATGTCCTATAAGCTGGTTTAAGCTCTCTGTATCGTTCTTCTTTTGACATGACATTTTTTAGGAGTTTGAGAAGTAAAACTTCCTGCTTCTCATTTTACTCAAACATATCATTATTTTTCTTTCATATAATAATAATTTTTCATATAATAATTTTTCCTTGGGGGAGGGAGGGGGAGATTACCGAAGATGAGAAAGAAGGGGACAGAGTGACAGTAAAATGAGGAATGAGTTGACGATAACGGCAGCAGAAAATAAAAAAAAAATTCCAGTGGCACTGCATTAGAAACCAATCTAATAATCTAATTTCAAATATAAAATCTGTTTTTAAAATTTCCGACTCTGGACTCTGCTTAACAAAGTAAATATCTTGGTAGTGAAAATTAATGATTTTGAATCGGAAATTAATTTACCCTGATTTGCTGGAAATGACAAAATCAACTCTGAAATCGTTTTATACATGTACCCACCGAGGCTACTTTTATATTCTTATGCACATTTTTTTCTCTCTTTTAATAATCCATATGAAACGACATGCACTTCTGAATCAGAAAGTGAATATTTTTCTGCAATATTACGTTACATTCTTTCAAATTATTCTTTCGGCAATGCATAATATATAATTCGGTAAAATGTTGTAGTAATGAAGGAAATATTTTTAGAAGCAATGATGCATGAATACAGCCTGCTTTTCTGCTTTATTTCTTCTTGGCATTACGTTGGCACTCTCTCCGACAGGAACTTCCAGCTCTGCTGTCACATCGTTTTGATTTCGTCTTCTTCCCATCGTCCCTATCGCAATCCCACCCTTCCTTTTTTTTCTAAAAAAACTGCATAAGTAATATTATACTCTAAAAGTCATTCCACAATTTCTCCAAACAAGGGAAAAAAGTGGAGCAACCAAACCAGAACCAAAGAGAATCTTCTCTCTTTAGCCATGTCTTTTGCTTTCTTTCTTTCCCAATTTTTTTTTGCCGTATTCCCTTTTCCTGGAAGTTTTGGTTGTTGTTTGTTCACTTTTCTCTGTTCTTTTCCTGAGGAAAACGGGGAAAAACTTTATTTTCTAACTTAATTCCAGCTAGTTTGTTGAGTGAAAGGACGACGAATTATTTGGAGTTTTGTCCCAGGAAAGGAGAAAAGAAAACATTCTCGCGAGAAAAAGAGAAAGAAGTTGGATGATAGGAATGGAAGTGAAAACTCGCTTGCTCGTTCGTTCGCTTTTCCTTTCCGTGGTGCTGTCTCCCATCCGTGTTTTTCGATGATGAGAGTGGAGTGGAGGAGTCGAGTTGAGTGCAGCTATGATAATAATAATAGTAATAGTAGTGGAATGAGTGAATAAACGAATGGGAAAGAGATGGGTCCAAGATAGATTACAAGCATTATGCTCGTGACAGATAGACGTTTTGAATTATTACGATTCACGCGTAAATATGGGTATCTCCCCGCAAACAAAACCTTAGTCTAAGGTTATCCAATCCAATCCAATATGCATTATGACTAGAGTAAAATAGGTAGGTATATTTTTGTACTAATACATTAGCGGATCCAGAGAAGAGATGATGTATGGTAGCTCACTATTCAGTTTCATCAGTTTTTTTCCCTTGAACGTTCACTCACGCTCGTTGAATGATTAGTTACGAGATATCCGCTCCGTCGTCCTCGTCGGAAGGAGTGGATGAGTGTAGCTCTTTTATTTATTAAAAGAAAATGGATCATCATGTGTTTTCGTCTATGCTTGGGAGAAAAAAAAAGACTTAGATTTGAAGAAAAATTAACAAAAAAATGAACAAAATATCATTATCAAATCATCCAAAAATCCAAGTCAAAATCAAGGACGATCAGAAGAAAGATTGCTAATTTTTTTAAATGTAATTAATCATGAATGTTTTTATTTTTGATGAGTTTTTTTTCCAACATTTTGAAAAAAGAATGCCGAAATTTGAAGCATCAATCGATGCGCATGGTATTACTTTTACACAGTTACAGAGCAACAGCATAGCACGGGAAAGGGGAAGGCGATCATCACAAGAAAAATGGTTGGTTTGGTTTGGCTTGCTAGATTGAGAAAGAGAATACTGAGAAGGGAAGAGAATTTTTTTTCTTCTCTCGCTAGTGCAGTGCCATGGGAGTTGGGTTTGGTTTCGCATCTTATTTCCTTACAGGTTTAAGTTGACAGCTCATTTTTCCCTGAGTCTTGGAACATTTTTCACAAACAAAAAACTTTCTCATCTTCTTCCTGCTCCCTTCCCTTCATACACCCTTCTTGACTGCCTCCTTCCGTCCGACCGATTTTTTTTATTCTCTCTCGTAAGTTGAGTTGAGTTAGCTCGTTGGTGATCATCGTCATCACCATCATTGTAGTATAGCATGGTAGTAATTTCCTTTCTGTGAAAAAAAAACTTTACCGTAGACTAGACCCACTACTCATCTGGTGCTAATGCTATAGAATGACTAATGATTACTTCGAATCTGTTCAAACCGGCGCAAGAAAAAAAATGATCCAAACAATAACGAATAGTTTTATGTATTCTGATTTTCGATTCTTTTCATTTCTAACTCCCACGTCCCACCACCCCATTAGAAGAGTGATTCTAATTATTATGAAACAATAAACTCATTAGCGAGCCATTATTATTATTATTACACTTAGCTTGTAGTGCAGCAGAACCAGCTTCCTTTTGAAAGTCAATCAGCCAGCCGACTGAGGAAGGGCATCAATCACACGATCGAAATGAAATTAGTTTTAAAATGAAAATGAACAATCTTGAGTAAAATACTTCATTGGATTTAGAAACAACAATGGATAATCATATAATTAGCCATCTTATCGAATCCAATCCATTCATGTTGGTTGGCATGAGCCAGAAAGCTGCTGATGTGGTTCTCGAATAAGAAGGCCATGATTTGATTTGAGGGAGTTTCTTATTTTTTCCCAACTAAGAAAACTCTTTCGTGTTTTTTTTCTTGCTACAGTGGCGAATCCACTAATAAGTCATTAATCGAAAAAGAATGACTATGAAAAAATATGAACTAAAAAGGAGGGGGGAAAAAAACTTTTCAATGTTTTCAATATAAAAAATAATATCTTTAGTTTTGATAGTTGTGTGGGATGGGATATTAATGTACGTAGCCATTCATCTATAGGACTGATAAAAAAATAACTTTTTTCTCTCTCCATTCTCTATCTACTAAATGCGCCGCTGTTGTACACATTCAGCCACTCCATCATGTTGATTTTGATGCATCCAATCCATTGGAGGAAAAACGCTGGAAACCATTATGCACGAACGAAGAATGGTGGGCTGAGTAGCTGTCATGTCAAAAAAAGTGATTTTTCATCTTTTGGCGTGTCATGATGATGTATTTCGTGGGTACGGACGTGAAGTGTGGAGGCAGCAGCAGCACAGCCATAGCTATAGCTCAAGCCATTTTACAAACCCATTCTGAAATGAAGGACTTGGAGGGAAGAAATTTCTTTTCACTAGATGAAGGAGACGGGCGTTATTTGGGGAGAGTTTTTCTTCTACGGAGAGAACCAAATCAACACGAAAAAGAGGAAGTGTGACTATGGCTGGCTTGACTATTCAGGGAAACCCATGTCAAGGGTAAAGACGGTAAGAATAAGGTCAAATCATTTTCAGAAAACGTAGCAAGGATGATGGTAGATACGGCATACACTTTTCAATTCCTGTAAATAATTTAGTTCGAGATCGAGCTTAATATAATCGTTAGTGTAGGTGATGTTTGTTGACGATGAGATGATCATTTGTATTATATGATCATCATGAAAAGGAAATATTTTAGTTTTGGTGATTATTTCAGGTAAATAACAACAATCACACCATGCATAAGTCCCCTCGGAGAAGAAGAGGTAAGATCATGTAAACTACATGCAAATGAATAAAGGAAGTATCAAAATGATGATTATGTTATTATAAAGATATAAGTAGAGTATTTCTCTTGAATTTTTATTTTCATTTCAAACGTATCCATTCATCGCTTATAAATGTATCGTAATATCTAATATCGTCATAACTTGCGTTAGTCTCTGCTGGAAATCCGTCGTATTCAAAGTGACAAATGACTTGGTTTTCGAAACAGGCATGCACGGGTAAAAAGTTTAAACCAAGAAGTACTGATTACATCGGTCTTTGTTTCACGGATAGGATGATGCCATTTCATTCAACTTCTTTAATCAATTAAAATTGGAGTATTTAAACTCCAAAATGGTTGTTATTTTTGGTTAAAATATCTCCGTTACGTTAGATACCTCTGCAGTGATGTAGCAAAAAGTGTACAATAAGGGAAGTAGTGGAGAGTGGAAAACAGTCAATGATGAAGTAAAGTTAGTAAGAACATATATATTGTAGTAAATGTTATTTATAGAACTATCTATTTTTGTTATAGTGTAGTTTATGCTTGTCGCCCTCAATTGGACATAAGATATAGCCTGTACTATTTTATCATGTCTGCAGCGGTCAGTCACTGACATTCAACCAATCAGTCATCATCACAACCCTACGGGTCAATCTGTCGAGGATAATTATCTGATAATGTTTTTTTATACCTAGAACAGAACTGAACAAGGATCCATGTGTCAATACGTAATCGTCTACAATACGGAATTGGGATTGTTTGGAAGAATACAAATGCTGCTTCATGGGATGATTACCTATACCGTGTGTGCGCTGCTGCTGGCTGGGTAAGGGACTCCTTAATCAGATTTTGATTAGATTTAAATTACACTCATATTCTTCTCCACCCTTTCGTTTTTTCCTTGCCTCCCTATCTACCTACAGTCGTAAAAGTGTAATTTAACTAGTTCACTAGAATTCCACTACGCATTGCATTACGCAGGGTAATTTTCTTCTCAGTTTGTGTAACAGAAAAAAAACTAGCTATGTATGTACCTGTACTATTTACGCTGACGGTAGGAATCATGTTGAAATACTAGACTTTTATAGTCCTTTCATATTTCAGGTAAAATCGGTAGTTTATCCATATAACTGAAAACCTACGCACTAGTCGTGCCAGTAGTAGTCATGAGTCACGGGATTTGTAAAAAAAAAGATGTAAATATGAATAGAAATTAGAAATATTTGATACATTTATGATTATTTATAGTCCGCCCCTAATAATTGAGAATTTCTTTTTGTGCAGCATCTATTTGGCTTTAAGAGAATTAATAATAAAATTAACTGGTTGCAGTTTAACAGGTCATTCTGTACTACATTCAGTCAAAGTTTATTGAATATATGAAACAGCCTAAAATGGAAGACGATCTTCGCTTCGGCAAACAACAATTTTCGTGAACACAAATACCTTCTGAATTTCATAAATATTGACCCATGAAGTAAGACGTGGGAAGTTTTTTTTTATTAAGATGTTCATGAAACTGACAACCATGCAGCAATACTCATTTGAAGACGAAGGTACACTTATACAACAGCCTTTTCTCATGCTTGCCTAAACTAGTATTGTTACCCCTCTGCATTCACTAGTAACTATTCTAAAAAAATACTTTTTTTTTGTATTGGACGTTTCTATGTTCCCTACCTGTCGAGAGAAACCCCCAGCATAGCGAATCCAAATATAATT
>JAQGAI010002883.1:0-11550 GCA_034696905.1 Lepidocyrtus violaceus
CCATCCTCTTTTTGAAACAGATTTGAATAACTGTAAGTTCATGGGATATAAACCTATTTATGGCGATGATGATGATGGCGAAAGGAAGATGATTAGAATGGCAGGGCAGATGTGTACAGGGTGTAAATATTTTTAATTTAGCAAATAAATCATAACAAATGGACTGTTCATGTTGGTCATCATCATTATCATCATCCTATCATATCTCCTGCTATTTTGCATAATGCCGGTCAGTGAAGTGCAATAATGCAAAAACCAAGTGAAGGGAAATGATAATGCTGCGCCTGTAGTGACTGTGAATATCCCTTTATCAATGGTGAAAAACATAGATTATTTGCCGATTGTGGGATGCCGATAACCTAGTTCACTTCCTTATCACCTCCGTCGCATCAGAAATCCTCACAATTGTAGTAATTCAATTTGCTTTCCTGTCCGTGTCCCAGTGTCAGTCTCTGTCTGGCAGTTTTTTCAGTCATTTTTTTTTTGCATAAATACCCAACAACATTCCGTTTTCCCGTTGAATGAAGATTGGGTGATGATTTGAACTCGTGACGAGCTATTTTGTTTTGATGCAGGATTTTTTATTTAAAAAAAGGTAAATTGAATCTTACCGAAAGCGGATCCAATTTGAGATGCGACAAAGCAGAGTACAAACACTGACACAACCATTATCTGGGTCATTTCCACTGGAAAACAATTTAATTTAAAAATCCTCTCATGGTGCCGATGCCCACTTCTTCCCCCTCCCACTCCTTTTCTCCTTCCTTTCCGGGACCTTTCCGGCATTGCATCCATATTTCCAATTACGTTTGTCGATTCTCCAGAATCACAAAACCTTCTCCTGTGGTCTTCCTCCATGGCACAATCATACTTTCCCGAATGAACAGTTCTATCATTCCCAGGATCGGCCTTCCCTAATCTAAACAAAGGAGAATCCGGATCCCCACATGAGTCCCTTTCGGGGTCGTCCTGCTCGTTTCCACCTACTAAACTAGTTGAACTACTTGTTACACTTCGCATTTTATCGCAGTTCCGTACTATACTAGTCCATTCCTAGTCATTCTCATGAAGATCACCTCTCCTTCGGCATTATTTTTTAAATCGTAATTTAATTGTCTTCAAGTCTCTTCCGTTTAAATTTCCCTTTTGGCATTCTCTAAAATTCACTCCATTTTTCTATTAACTTTTTTTCCACGTGACCATCCGACTATCCTCTTTCTTTGTCATGTACTATTCTCACGATCCAACCGTAGTAACAATCACCGCCAACAAAAACCAATCAAGTCACTTTTTTTAAATAGCATTTTAGAAACAATTTAGTATGATTCCTTCATTCACACAATGTCACAACCTTTAACAAATTAACCTTTTCTCGAAAAAGCTTTCATTTTTTTTAACAAAATTTTTCAATTTACTATTAAAAGCCTAAAAACACAACACAAAATTTCTTTTCAAACAATAACAATGCAAAAAGCCAATATCCATCAGTCCCATCCGTCTTCCGTCCGTTAGCACTTTACTTCACTTTATCCTGCTCCCTTGATATGAATATGACTACACTTCTTATTCTTCAAGATCATCATCCCATTACAAACGTGCTAATAAAATGCATCCTCCTGTCCCAAGCCAAAGTACAAGTCCAAGTACGAATGACTATCTTATGATATGATGATGAGTAAGTAATGTGGTATGTGTGTAGTAATGAAGGAGCAAACAGGTAGAAAAAAATATCCAATTCACCTTCGTCTCAAAAAAAAAACAACTAAATAACGCTAACAAAGAATTGTTGAACGAGAGACGCACAGACACAGACCCAGGTGTAGTTACTCTTCTGAAGCCTTTCGGCGGAATGAGGCACGCTAAGCTATGGAAGCAACGTGTCCTGTCTTCCCATGATGACTATGACCATTTTGCATGCAATACTATGAACAACGCACAGAACTCTTCTCCATTCCATGCAATAAGCCAAAAGTAAAGCCATGAACGTTCAACAAACAGTGCTCAATAATGATGATATCATATCCATCCCTAGTACAGTCACCAACACTGAACCAAACCGTGAGAAGCTCAGCTCAAGTTCGTTTTTAGAGATGGATGTTGATGGGGAAGAAGTTGTATAAGTGAAGCCAGCCAACAACTCTTCTCAACCAAACAGCAAAAAAACTAACAACATGAACCATCACATCATCCCCTTCTTGTTTCTTATCCGTTTGGACTTATGTGCGGTTTCATGATTGAGAAGAATATGGCTGGGTTTTCTTCATAATATGAATGTAAACCCAGTTGAGTTGGAGTCCAACAATGCAAACCATGCATAACTACATTAAGATGGTCTTCTAAAAGGTTCTAGTTAAAGTTTAACAAGTAAAATTATTACATTATTGAATGTTTTACCCTATCCTGTCCTATCCTCAAGACTCAAGACTTCAGCTTGGACCACAGTATCATTGCTTGGGTGTAAGTGCCATAGCCATAATGAGAATCAGCCATTATTAAAACGTAACATGATGGATATATGAGCATTTATGCACAGCCAGAAGCGTATTCTTTTCTTTTGGGCTTTTCTTAAATAATAATAAGAAAGGAAGACTAGTTTTTCTTCGTATTCCTCCCTTTTTATTACAGACGTTATTTTTTTCTTTCAAGTTGTTATTGTTAGCCCGGTAGCATGTTAAGAATGAAATGGATGCATAATAATAAATGTGTATCGTGGATGGAAATATCATGCTTTGATGTAATTTTTTCTTCTCCTTTATGGTTTGGGGTTCTCGGTCGGGTTCAAGTTTCTTCAGCAGAGTCATATTCAAGTAGGAAGGCAGGTTATAATATGTACCTTTATCCCATCAGAGAGAGGCTTGTTGGATGGATGTTGTAACAATGAAGAGCAAATAATAATATGGCTTGGGATAGAGAAAATTATATTGCTTTGAACAAGAGGGTAAAGGGAATCCTGAGAAATGTTTTCTGTTCTTCTTCTTCGGGGAGCAAACAAAGAATGTTGGCTTGTTAGGTTAAAAAGGATAATGTGTACCTGTGCATATGTATCCATATCCATGTTGTATATGACTGGTTGGGTTAGGGATACTATTTTTTGTTTCGAATTTTCTGTTGATGGGCTCTCGCTGGATATTTTTGTTTCTCTCACTCAGGTAAAGGTAAAGCTCGGATTACTTTACTTACATTTACGATTGCTCGTTTTTTTTTTACGATTCATCCATTTAACATTCTGCTATTTTGTAACAATGCCAAGGAAGAGAGAGGAAATTTGGGTCTGAAATGTAGCAGGATCGGAATGGAATGTATTGTTGGATTGATACGAGAACAATGCAGAATGCAAAGGTATTTATATTACATAAATGAACTGGATTGTTACAGGAAACAGGTAAAAAAATGCATTCCTTGAATTAAAATGCAATGCAGCGGAGATAGCCTTGTCTTGATGAAGGATACAGCTAGTTTCTTGGAAGAAGGGTAAAAGGATGGATATGGATGGCTATAGGTAGGATTTGATGAAGGATGAAAATAAGGAAATAATATTTATTTTGATGTACGAAATTAGCTGAGCTGATTAGTTGATCAGATCACTAATTACAATCAAGCAATCCAAGTTTGTGGTTGATGATGATAAGATGATGACTTAATGACAAGAGGAATGTTCAAAGGCATTTCATAAAACTTAAAATAAAAAGTAGTCTTGCATCTTATCGTATCTCATGTCATATTTTATAGCTGTGCTTTACTAATTAAAAAAATATAAAGCTAGTAAATGGATCATGCCTGAGCTATATAAAACTGATAAAGAAATCATAATACATGATACGTGATGAAGTTGATGCTATAAAAGGAATTTTGTGAGGATGGATGAAGCAATCATAAACGAGCTAAGCATGTAAGGAAGTTATCACATCACATTATGACTGTGCCGTGTGTGTAGTTCGTTCGATACAGTTCCACTTTCAATTCCTGTTCAAGCAACAACGTGATTGAGTTCAATCATGTTGGATGGGGAACGGGGATGATTTACGCAGTTTTGTAATTTTAGAATTTATTAGGAAAGGAAAAGTATTTCCGAGAGTTAGCGAAATACAAATTATATTGAAAAATAAAAAATAAAAATTTGACTAGCTTCAGTGAAACGACATTAAATTAGCATAAGCTTAAAAAGGAAGTTTAATTTGTATACAGATTGTTGAGATCAAGCTGCCATAAGTTGAGTTGTAAGTTGTAACATAAGCAATGACAAGAGCTTAAAAATCGTGATCCTCCTTCCAGTGAAAAACTATCCAGAATCTGCCTGTCTGGAAAATTCATGTTATGATTTTCTCTCAGAAAAAGGAATCCTTTTGCTCTGCACAATAGTCCAACAGTGGAGGAGAAGTTTGGGATCAGGACGGGTAGCCAAAGTGTGTATTCTTTATGGAGCGAGATGTGTAACGATCCTCTCGATCCCTGAATTCATTCTCGCAGCTCAATGCTCAATTCCCGTCCCAAGTCTGATTCAAGAGGACCACTCGTCATGAACTAGGAAAAAGCCGAGATGAAATGAGATGATGAGCTTCTCTCTCTCTGCTTATGTCTCCTCCGCCTGCCTGTCCAGTACCGAATGAAAGCTGCTTTCAGCCAACCCTTTCCTTTTATCCTATGAAGCTCTTTGCCCAGCACAGTCTCCAGATATGGCGAGGTCCAATTTTCTGTTGGACTGAATGCAAACCTACGACATCCACACAAAAACGGAGCGACGGATGCGAAATATACAGATAGATGGATGGATATGAGAAAATGGTCATGAGTTTCTTGCATAAACCTCCAGTAAAGTGCTTTCACATTCATACGTACCTCGGTGCGATGATGAAAACTGTCGGGGAGAATAAAGAATGAAATGTCACAAATATTATGAGTCAATTATTTTTAATTTGAAAATGGCCACTGTTCATTTTAATTAATTAAATTTATTTTTAGGTGAACAGTATGAAGGAATAATAAAAATATATTCATTTCAGATTTCACAAAGCTATTTTAACAAACAAAACACTTTGGTTTGTAACATAATTAAGATTTATACTTATTTTTTTTGAAGATTTTTTAATCTTCATCCCCCTTCCACTCCTCTACACGGTCCCTCATCTCATCTCTCTGTCGCTTATCATGGTGCGATGAACGAGGACGGGGTTTTGGCCGTGGGGGAGCATCTTCCTTGACCGCACTATCAACCCTTTCTTTATCTTTCAGATTCCAATCACTGAGACCTCCAACGTTACCCACATTATTTCCATCTTCCGTGTTCTTCCTTCGCTTTCCCTTGACCTTCGTAATTTCTTTTGATGGCAACTGATCATGATCATCCTCTTCCTCTCCGACGAAGGTATGTGATGATGACCCTTTCCTCTCAACTGTATTTTCGTCCGTCCATGTAACAGACATCTGCTTTTTAGCCCTTTTCCTACCCCCACCACTGCTAACAGTTTTGTCCCCAAATGTGGATTCCAAGCCATTCCCACTGAGATACTCATCCATGCCTAAGTTCATAGTGGAAGTGATGGGAATGGACGAATAGTTGTTGCTGGTCGATGATACCCTCTTCCTCCCGGTGGAGCTCTTTCTGACTGCAGTGCCTTTTTTCCTCTCCTCCCAAAGTCTCCTCACGAACTCCCTTTTCATTTCCAAGAACTGGCCCATTTTCTGCGAGTTGAGGACTAGAAAGGAGGCCCTCAAATAAATGAAATAGTAGAGCATTGCCAAATATCTGTGGATCACGTAGACAGCATTGAATCCCGGGCTCCACAGGGTGTAATGCTCCTTAATCTGGTGGTGATAAGCTTCGGTGGACTGCCTTGTCATGTTCATTCTGTTGGTGGGCGGGGCTATAGTTGTGGCATTGATGAGGGTCCCATTCGGAAATTTAATGTCGTCCCCTCTCCAGGTGAAGCTGAACTGGTCGCTGACGGAAGGCCAGGATTTGCGAAGGGCCCAGATGAACCACCAGCCAGTCATCGTTATGTAGGCAAGGCAGGTGCAGAGATTAAGCCAGTGGTGGATGTTGACGCGCTTGTGAATGCCCACTTGCATGGCTTGGCTGGCGGAGGCCATGATGTAGAGGATGACGTTGATGATGATTGCCAAACTTTGGAACCTTCAAGGTAGTAAAATGGTTCGAGTGTTTTCTTCTAAAGCCCAGGTAATGACGTAATAGTGTTAATGAGGTTGGCAATAAAAGACTTACACAAAAATTACTAAAACGGCCAGCGGGCTCTCATGCACCAAATCCATGGTCCAGTTGAAGATGAAGTCAATCAGCAACAAAATTAGCTGGTACGAGATGAAGGAATAGGGATCCCCATAATTTCCATAGTTGAGTGTGAAGTCCCCATCTGTCTTTTCCTGATTGGGCCCAACAGGATAATTATGATTATCCCCACCTCCTCCGGGAAATCTCTCCTCCTTCGAATCATATCTCAGTGTTGAAGGAGATGTATCTCCGCCGCCTCCTCCACTAATTGTGGGTATTTGTCTTCCTTTCATTTCCTGGAGAAAATAGTATTTGAAAGAAGGGAACCGACTGGAGTAATTAAAGAAGAAAGTAATAAATACTGATTTAGCAAAAAATCTTACCTTTGAATACATGACAGCTCATCAACTCCTGGCTTAAAATTTCTAATTATTTGTTAGTAAAATATTCTGCAACTCTAACAGAACATTTATTAACGAACACATTATTCCTGTCCACTTTCTTGGCAGCTAAGGTCCTCGTAGATGTGACTCTGTTTGTTTCCGACAAGCTTCTGTTTTACATTTAAGTAGCTTAAATATTTGACTTTATTCCAGAATAAATGGTCATTAAATCGGGTTTTCCAAAAAAGTAAAACTGAATAACTGACAACACGCATGAGATTGACATATCTACAGCACAACACTTCTGCTGGTCTGAACCTATTGTGGTGCATTATACGATGTAGCTTTACTTTTCTCGGGTATCAATGGAATGTTTGCGGAAGTGGTAGCTAGGCGATTGGGTTGTTTTTCTGGCAAGAGCGCAGCACGCACCCATACTACGATACCGTTTTGTGTGGAGACTAGTTTCGCAATGAAATACTTTACTGCTTTCACCGTAGTAAACATTATAACCTTGTTGGTAATGCCAAGACCATGCAGGGTCGGTTGTAATGCCTATTTACGACCATTTGTCGCCCCTGTTGGAATGCATTTTTTATGATCTTTGTTAAGACATTTTTGTGATCATCGGCAATGACATTTATGAAAAACGGCAGAAGTGTTAAGAGAGATTGGGACATGATGCCAAAGAGGACTGCATATTGACGAAAGTTAAGCTAAAGTCACGTGACCGGAAGAGAAAATTCCACCATCACTAGACACCATTGCATATCTGGAATGTGATAGATCAAATCTGTGGATCAGTGGATCAGATGCTTCACCTTTCCCCATACATATGTATATCCAAGGCTACTGCTGATAAGTTATACACCACCACACGTACGTCTCTGGGAAACTGAAACAGGGCACTCCACACACATCACGATTAATTCATGCAGAGCGAAATTAATTATTGGAGCAATATTATAATTTGATTTGTTGTTGCAACCAACCACCTATTAAAACCCCGAAGCAGGGATTGTTGCTCCCCAAGCTTCCAAAAAATGTCAAAGATGAAATGATCAAGTTAAAGAAAGATGAAAGCGTTGGCAAACCCCTTGTGGCATCAGACACCTTACCAACCAGCCCCTCTTATACTGTCTTGCCAGTGAGTACATCGCCAACTCGTGGTTCTCCAACTGGAGGTTCTCCAACTGGAGGCTCTCCAACCGGTGGCTCTCCAACTGGTGGCTCTCCGACCCGCGGTTCTCCAAACACTGTGTCCCCTACTAACTCCGTCGCAATCGACAGAGCTTTCTCCGAGGATGAAGACGCAGTAAAAACTGGGCAAAGCAAAGGGCGTAGGTCTGCAGACAATGCTCCAGAAGAAGCCACCTTGATCCAAATCAAAAGTAGGGCGAGGAAACAGGCCAGAGGCCGGTCGTTGCTCATGTTTTTGTTTATCGTATTTGACTTAGTAAGTAAAACAGAATGAGCCCAATATTGTCTTCATCATTATTCTCCTCATTGCACTTATGGAACAAATCAGACAATTTTATTCTCTGTTGAATTCTAAAATATTTAATTTGCAGCTGTATTGCTTAACTCGATTCATCCTCCTCGCCCCCGGGATTCATATTGAGAACGCGAAGTACTGGAAGCCCCTCGCAATCCTGTGCACTCTCGGGGGCCCACCAGAGGCCCCTGTGTTGATAGACTGGCCCAGAGCATGGATGGGCTTTGTCTCGTGGATAGCCTACTTAGTAGCGATTCTCGTTTTAATCATTGGAGTTGTAACGGTAAGCAAGGCTTTTATGTTTGATCATCATATCATCACCAGTTCATAAAATGTCCAGTAAATTTTTAACCTACTTTTTTGTACTATGAAACATTCGCTTACAGAAGAAGCTAATGTTTTTCTACGCCAACGTGTCCCTCAAAGTAGGGAGCATGCTGCTTGGCTTCCTTGGGATGATCATCTACGGCTTTGACTGCAATTCCAAAACGATAGTCTTGGAAGTCACGTTATTCCTCCTGTTCCACATTCCCTTTCAAATAGTCGGGGTGAAGCTATGCACCAAACTGATCCAGGCAATCAAAAAAGCCAAGAGGGGAGGCTTACTTGTGGGAAGGGCCTCTCAGTGGGTGGATCTAGATGAACGGGCTTCCGCCAATAGTACCGACATCATGAACAAAAGTATGGGGAGGCGGACGCTGCGTGCTAACTCAACGGGAACAGGTCTTACCGCCAGCAGACGCTATTATACCACTTAAACCACTGCAAGAAGTGTTAGAGTCCCTATCTAGTTTTTGCTAAACTGTGTATAAGCCAATCAATCACCATCATCATCATCATGAATATAGTAGTTGATAATAAAAAATAATTACAGATAATACTACACAACTTAATTATATATGTTATAAAAAAAAGTTGTTTCCCGTTACGTTTGAAATATATTATGTCAGTGTTGGTGTTTTCTTGTGAACTTTAAAAAAATTCAAATTTTCAGAGCATCCGCTGATGTCCGATTTTTTAATATAATTTAATCATAATATGTTCCACTGATGAGGATGGTCAACGACCAGTTTACTAACTGACTTTTCTCATTATTTCACTAAAATTGAAAATTGCATGGAACTAACAACTAACTGGAACAAGTCGCTTTCCTACAAAAGCCAACAAAGAGCATTCTTTTTTTTTACATTGACCAGTCTTTGAGAATGCGCTAATTTGTCTTCTGTTCCTACACACAAAACCATCGAGCGTTGCATCAAGCCGGCAATGCAATGCTTTTAGCCGGAGAAGTGCATAGCATAGTCCAAGCAATTTCCTTCCTACTTGGTCGACGAAATGTAAACACAACTCCACCTGAACCTCCACCTGCTCCGTTCATGGGCAAAAGCAGTTTGATTTAATCCGTTTCGGTTTTCAATCATTTTCCGCTTCCGTTTGTGGTGATTTCACTAGTTTCAGTTTTCCAAATTGGCTTCCGCCACTCACCGTCCCCACCAATTTAACTCGTTGATCACGAATATTGTAGCTTATCTGGTGCACTATTAGTAACTAACTACTAGTAACTCGAATCGAAGGAGCTTGGGCTATTCACTATTACCAATTACCAATTAGTGACTGGACTTTGATACTGGTGACGGACTGGTGAATCTAGTGAACCAACCAAACCTGTTGGATATATTCCATCCTTTGGAGGAAGTAGTTCCCCCCAGTGCCAGTAGTTTTCTATCACAATCATGGGGCGCCTAGTCGGTCTTCTGAGGAGCTGCAGAAATTCGCTGCTAACGCATACTCAAATTAATTGTCAAAAACGTAAGGTTCTCTCTCGTTCATTTATTTATAACCCGTATGGTGTTGGTTAGGTTTTTGAAAATAAATTAATCATTAATGTTGTTGGTTTGGTGGTTTTGTTTTGCAGGAAACTTCAACATGCACAGCATTAAAGGTCCAAATCCCGAACAAGTGGAAGCCCTTCGTAAGGACTTGTATGGGAAGTTATGCCGGGAGAATCTGCGTTCCATATTGCAGCATCCGATCCCTGAAGTCAACAACTCCTCAGCGCGAGCCAAAAGATCGGAAATGTTTTCAGAGGAGAAAGTCTCCCAGCATAAGGCTGTAGGTCGAGTGGACAAGATTGAGGTGGAGTACATTGGCCCTCCGGAAAATGTCACGATGATGATGAACCAAAGGATTTCAACGCCTCACGACTGTGCCAAACGTGAGTAAAATTACTTTTGAAAGCCAGCAGTTGCCAATTACTTAAACAAAAGATTATTATGCTGAATTAGCAACTAATGTAAAGTTTAAATTTTTGTTGCAGATTTAAGTGAAAATCACGCCCAACGGACTGTGGTGGCGGAGGTAAATGGACAGTTGTGGGACATGCACAGACCTTTGGAGGAGCCATGCAAGCTGAGGCTGTTACATTTGAAAATGAAAGATGAGGATCCGTTTCACGTTAGTCAATTTTAATGATCGTACTGGAATTTATTTGCAGTAGCAATCAAGAAAACTTAACAGTGTCTGGAACTATCTCCTGATTTAATTTTTGTTTCGGATATGAAATGGCAATGATTTATAAAAGGCATTTTTGTTTTACTAATCTTATTAGCTGAACAAAATATTTTGGCGAAGCTGTTCTTTCATGTTGGGAGCAGTGTTGGATTCCGCGCTGCACGATCACATTTATGTTGAACTTCACAGTTTTCCTCCCGCAAACGGTTAGTCTACCTTATTAAATAAAATGTATTTTGTAATTATAATATAATTCGCACAAGTATTTTAATTGTTGTCTTACGAAGAAAGTGTTAGAGAATTTACGATCTGTTTTTAAACTTTCAGTGCGTAGCGGAAGTTTCGTTTATGATGTCGATCTCAAACTCCAAGATTGGAAACCTAATACCGTAAGCTTTTCACAACGAAGTTGGTTTGATACTTTCGAATTCAAAATATTTTGATCACCTGTGCTAACGCATGTATAAATCTCAATTGCAGGATGAAATGCGAGTGCTCAGTTTAGAGATGCGTAAATTGGCACAGAAGAATTTGTCCTTTGAAAGATTGGAAGTTCACACTGACCTCGCCCTGGAAATGTTTCAAGATAATCAGTACAAACGGCAGCAGATTCCTGAAATCGCAGCGACTTCGGATGATGGGAAAACTGTGTGTCTTTACAGAATCGGAGACTTTGTGGATATTAGTAGAGGTCCATTAATGAATACAACAGCGCTGCTGGGAAGATGTACAATTACAGCGATGCATCCACTGACTGAGGCGAAAAATATTAGCGATACGCTGTATCGCGTCCAAGGAGTAGCTCTGCCAGCCGGCTTTTTGGTAAATTAAAAATGTCTTCAATGCACTGTTTCCAATTTATGACTGACTGTGAATTAAATATTTTAAAAGTAATTTCTGTCATTTCCCGCAGTTAAATTATTTCGCCTACGGAG
>JAQGAI010002884.1:0-11549 GCA_034696905.1 Lepidocyrtus violaceus
CACAGGAAATCCCTTTGAGATAATAAATAATACAATTCAATCGTTTCGTCCAAGATGAAAATAACTTTTGCTGTGTGGCTAGCCGTAATAATCTACACAAAGTAGTAGTTTGCCTTGTTTGCTTCTCCACAATAATACACAAAAATGTTCGAATGCGTATGAAATGATATCCTTCAGAGGAATAAACTCTGCAGATTTCTGGATTCTCTTTCAGAACAGAGAATGCTAAAATCGTAAAAGTGTCTCTAGTAAAGATGCGTGTCCTGAATGAAAAAGTCTCTCTTCTGGTTTTTTAAAATCAGATAACGACCCAGAAGGATGAATGCTGCTGGTGGTGTTGACTGCGTAGGCGTCGTTGTCTCTTTCAACGTGTAGACAATACTAAAACACCAGGATTGAAATTGAAAAGGGAAAAGTTTTTTTTTTCAGACTTGTTGCATGTTGCATTTAGCATCATCCCCGAAAGTGACAAAGACAGAAAGAACCACACACATTATAAAAGAGAGTATAGGAACAGGAACTTACAACTGGGAGGAAAAAGTGGAGTAGGTAGTCAGTCCGTCTCACTTAAACAGTGAAATGTCTGCATTTAAATGAAAAGGTTGAAACAGAAAGTCCTACATTCATTCCTTTTTTTCTCTCAAAAATAAAAACTGAAAATTTCTGAGATGAGGCAGCCCTCCTCCCGGTTTCATCCCATTATTAATAGTGGTTCAGTAATGAGACCAATATGAGACTTGGGAAAAGTCACTTTTAATGCAAGTGCAACATCAACAACGGTTCCTACTGATGGACGGACAGAAAACACCATTTTGGTTGAGAGGCTCCCACACACATTGAATGCACTTTGTTGCATCTACGCACGCAGCTTAACAGTTGTATGTAGTATATTTTATTTTTGGATGCTGGAAATGGAAGTGCATCATCCCCATCTGCATCCTCCAAGTAGATGACGCATTCATGAGGGTATTCATTATGATAAAAGAAGTGCATTGGGGAAAAAGATTTGCTTTTGCTTCCTCACAGAGAAAATAATAATGATGATGATATTGGAAGGCTTATTATAGCTGCATTACATTAACTGCATATATGGCTTTATGTTCAGTTCCTACATATCTAACTAAACCTGTGTGCCAGAGCAGTGATCTCTGAATTTCTGATGCACTTTCGAAGAGAAAAGGTTTAGTTAAGAATTTGAGATTACGAGAAAGAGAGAGAGGAGGAAGAGGAAGGAAGAGACTTTTTTTTAAAGTCGCTCTTGAGTAGGTTATATAAGGGTTGAATATAAAACGCTTGAAGAAACTTCGTTTTTTTCTTGGTATGACGTGCCCAACCGCTTTTACTGTCTCTAATGCATATTCCCTACATCTGTACCGACAATAACAATAATGAAAGTTATATACATATCTCTAGATAGATAGATGCCGTTTGACAAACGACTGAAAGACATTCGGAACGACAGGGAAAATTGTGGAGTGGAAGGTTTAAAAAAATTCTAAAATGTACTCCTCCTAAAAGTAGATGGGTACTACTACTACGACGAATCTTACGACTACTTAGCGCATAACTTCCAACTCCTTTTTATTGCATTTTTCCTTCCCATTCTTACATTTCCCAAGTGAGTTCATTCAGAGACTTTTAAAAAAGTCGGATGGAAAGTGAAAAGCTGAGATGGTTTCTAAATATTCCTCCTGCTTTTTTTTATAGCGTTAGTATTGAGAAAAGTTGAAGAAATGATGTTTTGGGTTATTTCTGTGCTCGAAGACTACTTAAACATGACATACGACATGTTCATCCAATACAAGAGAATGAGCAGTGTTGTGAATCCGATCCTCCCATAAAAGTACGTACGATTGTTAACATTGCTTGCTTATAATTTAACAAGTCAATAAAATCCTTTTTTTAAAGGGGATTCATCTGCCTGAGCAATAATCATTGAAGACGCTGTGGCGTTTGCCGTAAAAGTTTATGGGAAAACAGAAAATAAAATTAGTTGGGCTGGAGAGAGAATTCAATAATGGAGCCAGTTGGAGGAAATTTCTATTAAATTAAAATAATCGTAAAAATGGAAACTTAAAGTGCCCAAGAATTTGGTCTAATGGCATGGCATGCATAAGGCACCGGGTTGCGGTTGCCGGAGAAGACGTTGTTTTGACAAGAGACGCAAGCACACTTCAAGCTTACATCGGATGTGTGCGCACATGTTGCATGCCTGCGTTTTCCTGTTTAATGCGAGGATCTACTAACTTGGACAAGACAGTTATAAAAAGCTTTTCAGAGGAAATGCAAGTCAAAATAAAAATTAACAATCTGATGAGGAATTGCAGTTAAAATTCAATTCATAAAATATCAATTTAAAAAAATGAGCCACATAAGAAAAATACTTAAGCAAGAGGAAAATATTTTGTAATCAGAAAAAATCACAAGTTGCAAAGATGAGTAATCAAGTGTAATTAAAAAACAAATGCACATGTTACATGTTTTACATGACATTATGTAACTATATTATGGAGAAAATACCTACTATATGTTGATGGAGACAAACTACTGACAAAGTGAAGTCTCTTTCTGGTAACTACTTCATTAAGATAAGCATTGTTTCGTGTACACTTTGCTGCTGTGGTGTGCAATCAAAAATGAATTTCAACATTTAAAAGTCTTGTCGGCAGCCGGCAGCTTTTACTTTTTGCTTTTACCTACCCTGTCTGACTGTTACTGGGCTTACCTCCCCTAAAGTTTATTGTTCCCAGCTGTCATAACATCATCAGAAGCTCACTTTTTGTGCTAATTATTAATTCCAGGCATGGCATGATACCCCTGAATAAGGATGGGTCCAGAATTCAGACTCACAGTTTAGGCAGGCCATTGTATTCTTGTTCACAGCATTACTCATCCAATCACAATCAAGTTTAAAAAAAGGGAAAGATGAAAAAATGAAGCTATTAATTTGTTGCGTCGATGTTATGATCCCTTTTTCATATTACAAACAATGAACGGTAAGCGATGCGTAGCCGCAAGAGACAACTTATTTCTAACTTATTGTTTTGTTAATGCCTTTTCATTTACACTGTGAAATGGGAATCGAAGGATGGATGATCCCAAATAGTTTGATTGCCTAATTTACAACCGGTAGTATCTAATTTTCATTCTCAAACTAGAAAACAAGGCAGAATTCATGTTTCATGAAACAATAGAGCACTCCATTATTTACGGCACTATCATTCACGCAGAATTCCTCACGATTACTTTACTTCATCCTCACATGCTTCACTTTTTTTTTTGGATCGTATCAGGATCAGAAAAAGTACCTACCTACCTATAAAAATCTAAAGTATCAGTAACAGACTAGCAGACATGGACTAGACTAAACTCACTTCAATTTTATGCTCGTGACAGGAAGGAAGGCCCAACTTTGATAAATTAATTGCTCCGAAAATTCGAATAAACTAGTTTCAGATTTCACGCACAAAATTACATTCATAGGAAAGTGCATAAATCATCTCGTAATCGAATCAAATCTTATGCAAGTTCCATTGCTGAACATTTTAATCAAAACAGAGAATTTAATGGAACTTTTTTAATATACTGAAGCATTTTGCATAGAGTTGGACTTCGAATGTGCTACGCACTAAACGCACTGAATCCACGTGAAAAATAGTTTTTTTAACTCGTGAACTTACGAGAAGATCTTACTTATCTAGGAAGAAGGAGGTGTTTCTCAAAGATTAGCCCATCTTCAAAAAATAATACTTCAACTTTAATATTTCAATAACGAAACAATATTAGCCATAGCCTTATATATACTTGCTAGAAAGAGTTTTTTTTTACAATAATGGACAGTTTTTCAGTGGTGTGGTTGGTGGCCCATCCCAGTTTTATATTTTATTTCAGGGTTCGTATACAAAGTAGGTTCATTTATTTTCCTAGTCGCAATAAGTAACGTTTGCATTTTACAACATAAACCTATTCCCATTTCCTCAGAACGCACTTGTGTGATAATATGTTGAGCTATCAAACAAACTGCTCCTACCATAAATTCATAAATGTGCCAGTAACTCTTCATCTTTTTCATTTTTTTTTCTATCTTTCTCTTCCTCTTGAATGTAAGGAGTATGAAGTTCTCACCGACAAATGAGATATTCCTATTATTCCACCCTTTACCCATTTTATTCCTGACTCTTCTTGTTTATTTGACTATTTAGAGCTAGGCCTCTGACATAATTCTAATTTCCTGATGGTTTCACTCTTACCATTTTTTGTGATATCACATAGCCAGCAACACAACAGCAGGTAATATTTTTCTAATCAATTTTCTCCTTGATGTGATATCATTCATGGGAAGACGCTCACCGCCTATTCTTCCTGGATATGTTCCTTTCCCTTCTTGAGTGAGCCAGCTAATGGCATAAATTACTTGTTATTATATCGTTACTAAAAGGAAAGGGAGAGGAAAGGTAATAATTAAAATGGAGTGGGAAACGATGAGCACAGCCCTTTGGCTGAACGGTTCCTCCTGCCCTCATCCCAACAAGTACAGCAACACAGCATTCAATTCAACAATAATGTGGGCTGCTTAATGCTGTTCAATTGTTGGATTATAAAGCATTATGAGAATGGAGCTTTTAATACGATGATATGGTTCTATGAAGGATGATATGGTACCATTTTAAAGATATGTGACAGTTAAAATAGGAAGCGTAAAATTCATTTCCATTTTATTATGGGCATTATCCAGGTAATAATGAGGGATCTTAACGGGAGAATCCTTCATTTCTTACGCTATCAAATAAAAATGATGTGAATTATTTAATCTTTTTTAGTGAAAGTACCATATTAAAATTAAAGATGACCAAATTGTGTTCGTAATAAAGTATCGTTATTGTTATCGTTGTCTCTCATATTTATACTAATTTGAATTTTACCCTTGCTCGTAATACAGAGCATTTTTTGGATCATACTTATATATTTTATTTTGCGCAATTTCATTCGTTCATGGCTTAAACAAAATAGTCCTTGTCTAGTTTATTACCCTCAAACTCCGCTGGGATAATTGAGCTTTTATTTCCTCCCAAACTGCCTTAGTCATTCATAATTTTTCCTTTAAAAAATTCTTTCGCAATAACGATTTAACCTTAAGCGTGTCATCCATCACCAGGAAGAAAGAAATGCTGAATGTGAAAGCTGGGATCATATTTTACATTTTAGCACTAGTGGATTAGGTGGACTCAAGTTTGAGTAATGTCCTAACTTTAAAATGTCATTATTCATCTTCATCGCCTATTATGCCAGTTTCATGCAAAAATTAAACTTTCAGATTCAGACCCATCTCGCCTTTGGGTTGAGCACTGAAAACTCAAGTTTAAAAGGTCATTCATGTTTCCTCTTTCCTTCCTTAATCATCATAATAATAATCATAATCAACCAACACCATCTCATCAACCTTCACCCCGAAAGGTATCCGATGTGCTATCAAAAATCTCAAGAATATGGACATCGTGACAAATTTTATAATCATCATGGGAAGCTCATTTTTCTCCCAGTTTCCACCTTTTTGGTACTGCCAACACCTTCCCCCATCATGTGAATATTTAAACTTTGTATAATATATTCGGATTTCCACCCACCTTTTGTCTAATTTTTTTCTGCTCATTTCTCCCAACAATGGGCGATTTAAACTTGACTAATATTTTATACGAAGGAACTTATGGAACAAAGTTATTAAATCATGCAAACGACGACAACAAAAGATGTAACACCTGAAAGAAGGAATTCTCGTTTAGTGAGCTTTGCAACTGCGGCTTATGAACATTGTTATTGTTGGGTAATTTTTGTCTCTCGTAAAATCTTGTGATTTGTGACAGCTCCTGTAAGGAAATGGAGAATGCTACTGGTTTTTAAAAACGTTGCATTCGACTTAAATCCTTTCACAAACATAGAGCATGTCAAGTTCAAGTTTATATTCTTTATGCACCTTCTGAATTAGCTGGAGAAATGAAAACGCAACAAGTCATTTTTTCCTCCTGTAGCAAGACAAATACATAATGGGAAAGGGCTGAGCTGAAAATGATCCCAGTTGGGGAGAGGGATGGATGAATGACTACAAACAAAATAATAATTTAATCCAATGAAAAATTTAATCCTAGGATTTACAGTGACAACTATACTGGACAGGTTGAGGAAGCCTTTAAGCGTGTAGGAAGAAAGGCGTTTTGAGTTTTTAAAAATGGAGAGATGTAGTACATAGAATTTTATCAAATATCACATTTCAGAAACATTCCATAACGTATTTAGTTATTTAAGAGTTTCCTCTACAAACTTCAAGTACTCATGCATGTATGCTTTCATAAACTTTCAAATTGTTTGGCATTTGATAAGACATATTTTTGAATTTTAACATAACTTTATTGAAATTATTGCAATCATTAATAATTACGCAATTTGTTTGTTTACATTGATCCTTTGAAGAGAGGCAAAATTCTGGAATTCTGTTTTAGATTTTTAGAAATTTATTATTTGGAGGACAGTTAACTCGAGACTGGACCACCCACAAACCGGCCCCGTGGTTTGTTTTCCATAAAACTCCCAAAAACCCCTTGTCTGGCTCTATTTTATTTTGTGTAGCTCATAAAACTGCAAAATATTTTTTTCTTTCACTGCTTTTCTGCGATTTAATTTGCCTGTTTTAATGCATACCTGCCTTCCCATTTCCCATCATTTTGTTTTTGCTTTCCATGAGAATGTTGGAGTGGGATATGTATTTTCTACAAATCTGCTTCGAATCGAATACAGATCCCATTCTACTCCATCCCAGAGCACGTACCAGACAAAAGGCATTAGCAACAACATTAATGACGGTGGGAACTGCATTATGTCACATAATTTTCCTCTTCGTTTGACAAATTGCAGGAAGCATGAAGTTTTATTTTCGAAGATCTCCTCCATCCCATATGTTTTCCCTTGTTAGGATAGTTAGACAGTTGAGAAAAATAATGATTTTTTCTCATGAGCATGCATCAAGTCTGGTTATGTTATGCTTACGATTAGATATATTGCATTTGCAAATTCAAAAGATCTGCATCAAAACTTTCAGTTGACAAATCTGATCATTTAGGAGACGTCTTCGGGAAACTAAAAACAAACCAAACCAAATGACATTTTGCAAAATCTTACATGGTTAGTTTTCCTTTCGGTCGAGTCTTATTTGCAGTTACGTAATTTTGCAAAAATAATGTTTCTCTTCCGTTGCATGGTCTGCGAAGTGCAATCCCCTCGCAGACTTCTCACCGTAAAAAATGTGCATAGACTTAATATTTAGATGAAAGAGTAAAAAAAACACACTTTTCATTCCAACAGTCTCAACATCTTTTCTAAAAAAATCATTGAGATATTGTAAACTGTTAAAAAAAGTTTGCAGATTGCAGACGGCTTCACGGTCATAAAAAGCAGCCCTTTAAACCCTTTAAACCTCGTTCTGTTGTCCTGAAGCTCTGAAATCTGATCGTTGTTCGTCTGTTAACGGTCTCAGATTTTGCGATTGTTTATCCCACGCTAACTATGTTGGAATATCCATATATCTTCTCATACATTAAAGAGTTGATTCTGATAAAGAGTTGGACAAGCCGAGGCATTTTTTCAGATGTAGGTAAGATAAATTGTCAGTGAAATGGAGCTCACGTATCAGTGTTCCGTTTTAGTTATGTTTGGCTTGTGATTTTGGGTTCGCTAAAATAATATTTAGAGGAATGCTTCTTCTGATATCTGAATCTTGTAAAGATGGATTCATTTAGGAAGATTTACTTTAATGGAGTGAGATTGAAATCAAAGATAAAATGAAACTCGGAAGTGCTTAGCGTTAGCTTTCAGTCTTTGGTGTTTTCGTATTGGCACAAGCGGAAATACTAGATATCCGTACGAAGGAGTTTCGACTTTTGGAGGAGAGGGAAGCGTTTGAACTTTTAGCTGTGCAGTCAGTCATTATGAAATGGAATGAATTGGTATGGTATGGCACGGCCTATGATTTTTATGCGTATTGCGTAAGAACGTGCAAATGAATGATTTTTAGGAATGCCATGTTAATGTCAGTCCGACTGAACGTGACTTTGAAAGCGAAAGTAGTCGGGGAACTGAAATGAAAATATCTTGAAAGGTGAAATGTTTGGCATTCTGGGAACTCTTGAGTTTTATTTTCTTGTTTTTCCAGTCATTCAATTCTTGAAAGCAAAATTAATTGTCAACATAACAGTGAGACCGGAAGTTGGGACAAATCTGCTTGTTACTGTTAACTATCCATCCAGTCATAGATAAAATAAAAATTTGTGGTTGCGCTTTTAATAGTCTTGTTTTTCGGTTCAGCTTCAGTGGACTTTCTGCGAAAAACGGTTGAGATGACATATTCTGCTCCTTTGCTAAAAATTTATTTTCCAAGTGATCCTCTCTTAGCTTGAGAAACCAGATGCAAATCTACATGTTGATCATTAAAACTTGTACATAGACAGTGATGGGAATAGGTGGGTGGGTTGGGGATCAGTAGACGATATAAAATGGCAAAAAGGAATTTTTGCACATGTCCTTGTCTGACTGCTCATTAGGTAATCTCTTGAGCATCATCATCATGTTAAAAAAACTCTCTAACGATCAGAAATAATGTATTGCGATTTTGCATTGCAATAATGACTAAACCCCAGCAGACTCCTTCTTTTCCCGAAACCAATGTCCGCTTTCATCATCACAGTCATAAAAACCGGAAAACAGTTTCCTTTCAACCGATACTTTTCTCTTTATAGATCATTGAATTCATAAGTACCATAAAGTGGGATTGTATGGCTGAAGCTTCCGAAAAAGACTAAACAAAGTAGGTCTTTGAGCTCATCGGCTAAAAACAGAAAAAGTCAAAAGCGGTCAGTCGCCGACGAATAAATCTCAACCTAACTGAAAGGTTAGCTAAAAGTCGAACGGAAATGTTGATTTTCAAAAGAGAAAATTTTCAAACAAAGTTTACCTAATGACCGAAAATTTTAATAATAATACAACAGCATTATTCCATCCAAAAATTATAATTCCTACTATGCGTTTTAGTGCAAGGGTTTTCCAAGAAAATCTTACATCAAAACTTTATTAATCTACAACCGATATGAAACAAAGTATAGCAATACCAAAAAAGTAAGTTTTCAACCGAACAGGAGTCACTTTGTTTATTAAACTGACAAAAAGATAATTGCATTTTAACTTTTAAGTACTGCCTGCATACACCCTCTTCAAACATCTGCTGACATGAGGTAGTAAGATTTTTTTTATCGAAGTCGGTTCCCCACTTAACAAAATCATTAGAACTGTTTGTTGGACGAGACTAACTGCACCTGATAGAGACATCCAGCCAAATAAATCCATTGTAAGTTTTTATCATCTCATCATCATCTCACAATTTGATGTAAAGCCCATATCCTATTCTATCACATTCTACCACTTTGGCAGGCAATTTATTACGTGATTTAATCCCAGCTTAATTTGATTTGATCCATCCGATAAAATAAAACTGCCAAAACGAGCCAAAACTCGCTTGACGGTTTGCTTTATTTCTTGAGGGATTTTTAATTTATGAGAGGAAATTGCTCACGCATAAAGATAACCCATCAATATCACTTTCCTGCCTTTTATGTTTGGAAAGTTCATAATTAAAACGTATTGTTGGATCATCTACGCATGATGTAGTTTTTTACAGGCATCCATAACATAACCATGTCCCACACCTGTGCTTACCTTCAAGCTGAATTGCCATTTGAAGAGGAAAAAATATAAAAAAGATGAACAATCATTGTCAGAAAGTTTTGCTAAAGCGTGAGTTTACATAAGATTACTCGCTGTAAGCATTAGTTTTGCACGTAGGTATATGCAAGAAGAGAAAATTGCAGTGATTTTTACACAAAAGCTTTTCAAACCTTTTATCTCAAGTCAAAATTGAACCTACCTATCCGGATCTTTTCTGGAAGCTGGCAGTTGACATGTGGAAGTTGATTGAAGACTCCGGCGAAAAAAGTCAGGAGAAGAATGTCAAGTATTCCAATGGTTTTAATCATGGTGCAGCAGTTTAGATTAGAAAACGAATCCGAACCCAAACAACTCAACAACGAAAAGCTTCTTTTTCTAGGGAGAACAAAAACTATCACTTTTTCTCAAATGTTTTGATTTCTGTAAAAGAAAACTTCCTTCCTGGAATCACTCTAATGGTCTTTTTTCCTCGTTAGTTATGGCTGTCTTACTTGCCTTTGTTGTCTTACTTAACTGATGTACTTTTCTGCTTCGTTGTTCTCGACTGATTCGCAATTTTTATAATGGAAGCTTACAGTAATTGCCTGGTAGTAAAATCCATTATCCAAGGGAGATGTTCCAACTTCTCGAGTTACTTATTTTTGTCGATTGTCTCAGTTTTCCTTTTTGCAGATTTTTCTTGGATTCTGACGAGGACGATGATGAGGATGGTGTCACTGCTCTTCCTTTAGGTTTTAACAGAATTTCACAGGAGCTACCTAAAATAAGAAAGAAACAAACTTCAATTTAATTTTATCCGATATTTATTTTCAGAATTTGCAAAAAACAAGTACTCAATCTTGGCTCTTGGAATCCAATCCTGATGATAACTCTGGGTTAATGTCATGTCATGTACAGGATGTGCAAGTGGAAAACAACACATTCCTACCCAACTTCACAAGAAAAGCATTTATGTTTGTTTAGGTTTATTATGAAAAATTTTCAATCATTTTGCTGACGGATTAATGACTGCATATTATTCTGCGTCCTCCTATTTTCATGCTGGTAATGATGATGGCAAATAAAGCTTCCAAGTGATGAGTAATTGAGATTGACATTTGACATCTCATCCATTTACTTGTACACTTTATGGACGCTTCAGCGTTATAATATAAATGAGCTTCAAAGTTTCTCACAGCCTAAGATGAAAACACGCGTGTACTACTGCTAAACCGTGAACGGAAAAGCTGAAGATGTTCTGGATGGTTATCGGAGTTTACGCTAAAATATCACTTTCAACATGCCAAATAAATTACTATACGGAAGTGCGGAGTAAGTTAAGCATAGCAAACTTGACCTTAATTATATGAGTAGCTCCAGCAAGATCAAGATTTTTTTGTTGCTGTTTTGTTTTCATTCAGCATGCACTTGTGAAATCATCTCTTGGCAATTTTCTTCCATTCATACGCCTAACTTTAAGCCAAAAGCAATAAATTTTGTTTGCTTTTCCATCTCCTCAAATAATGTACAATTTAAATGGAAAGTGATGTTCTTTTTAATCCTACTTGCCTATATTCACCAGTACTTGATTACTACCCCCGCATTACAAAATATTGATATTGCATTGCATTACGCACTCTTTCCTTTTCATCCAAGAATGAAAACGATCAAGATGGAAACGTTTGAACATTGATGGGTCTTCACAGGTTTTCATTGTGATCAGTGTGATCAGACATTAACGATGCATTCCCACACCCATTCTTGGTCATGCCTCTTAAGTTTTGAGCAAATTCATTCATTATCAC
>JAQGAI010002885.1:0-11549 GCA_034696905.1 Lepidocyrtus violaceus
ATTTATGGTCGGAGTATAAAGGAGAGAATGAATGAGTCTGTCTCTTAATATCCGACACGCTCATCAGTCCCATCTTGTTCCCCAGGGGTGGGATCTTTAGATATGAAGCAGCTTACATTGAATTAAAACTGATTTGTTTTGACAGTAAGGTCATAGCTAAAAATATTGCAAAAACATAGAGGTACCTATATGTACTCGGCAATTTGCATTGGCGGTTTGATTGTGTTGTGGTTCCCTCCCATGCCAGTGTCTGTGTAATATTCACGGTTTGTAATATGAAGTAATGATGTTTTGTTACGTGCCATTTCCAGTTGTTGTCGACATCTGCGGATATTTTTCCCCCAAGGAAAATTTAATTTTGAGCTTAAGGGCTCGCTCGCTGGCACTGAATTGGACAGAACAACAAGGGAAATGACAACAGCGTGATGTGAATATTTAATTATGGAGGAAAGAAAAATTTACGCAATTTTCTCTCTCATATCCCGCAGGGTTTAATTTATTTTCTCTCCATTAAAAGATTATCTTATGGGGAGATTGTGTGGGGGGGGGGGACTTATGATGATGAATGAAACGAAAATTAAATACTGGTTGCGGGATAATTTATTTACGATCCACACGCTGTAGCATCTTTAATGTCTTCTTTTTTGCAAATGGCAATTTGGTTGATTCACAGTTCGCAAGAAGAACTATAATTCCGACAAATTGCCGATGTTACGCGAGGAGGACACTCCGCGCATGCTAATGTGTTTTTGGCTGATTTATCACCGGAAGCTGCTTCAATATAAGTGGAATTAGCATTTGTTATGATGTTGTTGAATGTTGAAGAAGTAATCATGTTACAATTTACAATTTAGGACGAACGCTTAAAGTAAGACGTAGGTTGGGCATAAGAAAGAACCCAATTTTTACAATTCTACTGTTTCAACTCCTTTTAACTTCAGAACTGAAGAAAACTAACTTGTTTGCTAATCAAATTAAGCCATATGCCGTCTTGAAAACAAAATGACAATGCAATAATGAAACACGGATTCTACTCGCTTTACGTACATTTACATACAAAGTCTCGAAGAACCATGCATTCTTTTTGATAAGTAGCGGTATACTTTAATATTTAACTAACGACCCTTTACATATGGCCATAATCATAATCCCAATGAAAATGATTATTATAGCATTAGGTCTCCAAAAAACGGTTCGTATAAAGACAGAAGCAACTCATGAATTCGTTTACTACTTTCCTTTCGGGCTGATTTTTATCTTATCTCCGTCCACTGATCCTACCGCCCCTTTTCCTATGATCATGCATTGACACTAACAACTTTTGGCACAGGAACGACATTCCCACTTATTACTTTTTGCGGTTCTTACTTTTCCATGTCGGCGAATGGAATGGGATGTGTGATGATGATAATATATTTTTCTCTCGAGACACAAATATCAACATCAACGACCCCAAAATATGCTTAGTTCAGTGAAAATAAATAGATGGGAAATGAGGGGAAAAGTACTTTCTCCGAAGTTCAGTCGTGGCTGCATGTTCCAAGCAGTAGGCCAAGCCCTTTACATCCAATGGGATTCTTTACTACTTGGAAAACTCTAAACTTCATTTTTGCTGACGAGCAGTAAAACAGGAAATGTACATTTTTTATTAATGGGGAAACGACCACAACAACATATCATTATTTGCGTATCATGTCTCTTCTTTATATGAAAGGCAATTTTTTATGTTTACACATTTTACAAGCTGTGAACAAGTAAATAAAAATCGTTATCCATATGATTTTTTTTTTCTGTGACATGGTCATAAACAGTCTACAAAATAGAAAGTTTTTGGGTTCTGCTGTGGTAGAACCATAGAAAGAAAGTTGAGGAAACGCATATTGAATAGCACATTGGCTTGCTTTTGTAAAAATACAAAAGCAAAAAAGTGTGATGTGGCATGAAATGGTTTTCGTTAATCCATCATGATTTTATTGCCAGCTATTTTACCATATTTATGATGTGATGATGATAATTTTATGATGCATATTCAACTAACAAGAATAGAAAGGGGAAGCTCAATAGAGCCATTTCATTGTCAGGAAAGGTTTTCATTTGATATGAGGAAAATAAGCCTGCCCTTAAGCAAGAGAAATGAAAAGTATTTTTATTAAATGAATTGCGCTTCATTGCAAACTAATTTGTCATTTTTGCTCCTCATTCAATGATGTGAGCTTTTAAGGAGGTGAGCTTGAAGGTGTCAAAAATTTCCTTCGAACATGTAAGTGCAAGCTCACATTCATCTTGAAACCCATTTCCCTGATTGTATCATCATTATCATTATCAGAATCATCACAACAGTATAAGGTCAAACCCACACGTTTTAACACGAGCCAAAATAAAGTCTAAAATAAAATTGAAGGACTTACGCTTGTCATACTGGATATATTCGAATCGAAAAGCTATCAAATTCTTTCATTGTTTGAGCAAATATTTCATTACATTTGGATGAGAATAAAAGCGCCACGGAATGATGAAAGGTTGTTACATGAAATAAAAAACGGATATCAATATATCAATAAAACTTTCCTTTCACAGTTAAATTTAGAACTTTCTAATTTCTTTTTTGCTTTCATGTCAGCAATAATTTCACTTTTTACTTCATCCATAAAATAAGTAGTTGAAGGAAATTGTGTTCATGTGAAATGATACCCAATTTAAAATAAAAATTGAAAAAACCAGTCAACAAAACTACTTATATTGAATCAAATAAAATACGTAATTGCCAGTTTTATACTACGGCTCTCCTCTCATACTCGTCACATCAAATCCCACGTTTTTTATGGTAGTAGTGGATAGATTCTCGAAGAATTTTGTGACAACTGACAAGTAACTCGAGTACTCCAATAATTCAAACAGCTCAAGATCCATCAGCCATAAAAAATTCACTATCATCATAAAAAGACATGGATTATTATAAGACCTGGATTTCAACGCAAAAGAATTCTGGAATTAAAATGGCATACCAAAAAAAGGAAAGTTATATATAGCCCATTGTTGATTAAAATTTACTTTAAAAATTGGAAGAGGAAATATCCATGTCACTGTCATACTCAGCTTGAGACCATAAAACAAGCCGTAAAAATCCGTATTTTATCCAAACCATCACATTCTTTCCCCATCGCCCTCAAAAGATAAATAAGGAATTGAGTAAAAGCTCAAACGAAAGTTGGAAAGAGAAAGTTGGATATTTTTTTGAAGGGGAGAGAAAACTCATTTCATTACATTAGGTAAATCTAAAAGATACTGTCCTCTGTCTGCTTTCACACTTTCCACTTCAAATTACATTAAGCTTCAATACATTAAGTTGACAATTTTGTCTGCTGATGCTACTGAACTGACTGACTATCATGATAAGACTCTCCATTGCATTGTCAAGCTCAACAGGGGAAGAAAGAATGGAGAGGGGTAGGCGAAATCTTCTTTTTTTTGAATTTTTCCATTATCGAATAGAATTCCATCTAAAAAATATACTTATACATGAGAGATAATCTGATTCACACATAAGTACACACACATATAAGTAGCTAGCCAGCTGTATTTGATAGGACACGTTCAAGTACTTTCTCGTAACGCTTGTAATCCATCTCCTCATCTTCATACTTCTAAGAAAACCAGTTAAGACGAAAGGGCGAAAGAAAGTCAGAAAATTTTCAAACGGCTTTCTCTTTTCATTTTACACTGAAATGGATATATGAGTGAGCTCGGGCTCGCTCTCTGGCTGACTCTGACTTGTCGCTTCTCATGTTACTTTTTTGAAAGGGAGAAGAAGCCGTCATATTTTCCTCTTTCTTTGTTCCTCAAAGACCAAAAGCAGAGAGGAGATATCGAGATAAAGAGAACAAGGGGACAGAAAAAGAAGCACTGTTGATATTGTTCCCGTTTTCACATATCACTCTTGACTGTTTGAGTTTCCTTTTTGATTCTTTCCTTGAGCCACGCCATGGATGCTACACTTTTCATAACATGTTGCAGATAAATCGCATTATTTTGCGAAAAGGATAAAATCCATACGAGTCTATACGTGCAATAGATTTGGTTAGATCTGCTTTGTCCGAATTTGGAAGTACATAAAAACATCAGGCTTAAATTCTGCAATTTCATCAGAAAAAAGTATGACGGAAAATGGTTACTTGAGCAATATGAGTTTCAAATCCATCCCAAAAGTTACTTTTTTACCCCGATGTTTTTCAAATCCAGTTTACAAGCTTTCTCTTAATCCGACTTTTTGGTCTGCAAGTCTGCTGTCGTATGCAGGTCTGTATAAAGTCATGCATCTGACGTAGAGGATATCGTGAAACGAGCTAAAAGAGCTGTATTGATTTTTAAAGACATTGTTTTCTTTATGGGGGCTCGTAAGTGGTAAAAATTAATGGATTGAACTGAACCGAGTCATCAGAACTAACTTTTATGCCATTTCAAAAGTTATGAACACGTAGGTAGATGTAGCTAATTTGTCTCTTCCATACACTCAATCAATGATGAAAGCTTTTTATCACGAGAAACCCTCAAAATTGTCACTTCTCTTGAGCCAGAAATTGACTTGCCATCATCATCATCATCATCATTTATACAACTATTGTTATATATCGTTATGTCATTCCGGTTTGACGTTTATGTGTCCGATGGTAAATTTGTGACATGATGAGGATGACAAGGGAAGGAGAAAAACTGTCTGTCTAGTGCTAACAACAAGTGCTTGGGCCCACGCCATTTTACATCACGAACTGGAAACCAGTCAGGTAGTAAAAAAGAGAGAAAGCAAATTATGAAATTTATCTAATGCGTGTAAACACGATATGATAGTTTTCCAGGAAAAGTCGATATAATGAAAGAGCATTTCAAGTGCTTTGTCCACATCCAAAAAATTAAAAATAAATGAAAATTAAAAGGAAAACAACTTGTCTGCGTTCACACATCAACTATCAAAAGAATATAAGTAATGGGACTTGAGGGAAAAACTAGTGCATTTGAATTATGTACATATGTATTATCTCCCAAAAAATGGAGATTATATCCTCCTTGCGCTTTGAAAAAACCTCCGCAGTAAAACTTTGGAACAAAATTGTATTTGTGCTTTTTATAGCGTAAAATATTCGGAACGGAATAGTAAATATCAAGATCAATTGAATATCTGGAGCGGAATGACTGGATTTTAATGAAAAGAACGGGAATTATGTTTTGGATCATCTTTATTTGTCTATGAAAGGAAAGGTGTATTTGTAAACTGGAAACGTAGTTTGAGCATATCTCAGTTGCTTGACAAGTCAATAAACATGTCATGTCATTCTTTTCAACGGTCGGTGATGATCTGATGACGTGGATCCTCGGATTTAATTGTGAAGTGGGGCTCAATGAAAGTTATTAATTCCCTTTTGTTTGGAGAAGCAGCAGCCATGTTTAAAGCAGAGTGGGAGGGAGGGAGGGAGTGATTAGATTAAAGTACTCTTTGTTCTCAACTCACCTCAGGAATCAACTGTTCCGGTCGACTTCCCCCTCCATGCTGCTGAGAATGATGAATGGAGGCGGTGGACTGTTGATTATCATAGCCAGTTCCGGCGGTGGCTGCAGAAGCTCCCGAAGCCGAGGCCGGAATAGCGGGGAACCGGCTTCTCGGGACGGAGCTCCCTTCCAACACTACATTCCCATTTCCTTCGTCACTCTGTGTCTGTCCTTGAAGGGGAGAGAGCCCATTGTTACTGTATGCAATCGACGGAGAGGTATCAGATGGCAGCTGTTGGTGAAAGTTATACTCCGAGTTGGAGGAAATGCTCCGGCTACTACGTAAATTACTTGGTAAACTACGGCTGCTCCAGAGGGAGGTGGTGGATGACGAGATGGAAGATATGGCACTAACTATACTACGTTCGGTAACAATTATTGGCACAAAGATGGATGCTCCCAGAAGGAACCAGCAAATCCCCTTTCTCATCTTCCTTCGCCGACAAGAATCCCCGGGAATATGTCTTCCTTATCGAATATTTTTTTACTCGGCTTCAGCAAAAAAATTGAATTTAATATTTACACACGCTTCGAAAAAAGAGACTTATAAATTATAACGAGAAAAATCTCCCATTTTCATCACTTTGGCATGACTGACTACTTTCTCCTAATTCCGGGACTCATATGACAGCTCGACACGATATTTGTCATCATTTCAACATCAACAAGCCGAAAAGCCTTAGAAAAGGATGACATCACTCGTTCGTTATTTGATAACTCTGTCATTTGCACACATAAATAGGGAGGTATATGAATGAGTAGGGCTAAACTGTTCGACTGCTCCTCATGAAACCCATTTTCATTTTTAGACCTTTTTTCGATCGAATGAACCTACAGGCCTATTACCCCTTTTTACATAATTTGGAGTCATTAGCAAGTAAAGCCATGCGTGAGCCTAATTTGTCAAGTTATTTACGGTAACGATTTCCGTCATCATAAAAACACAATCCTGTTGTTTTCGCGCGGCTTATGATGATGGATCAGTAAAATCAATTATTTTTTATTGTCATAAGTCTCATATAATCTGGTTGTGTAAATATTTTACTCGTTTTCTACTTTAAAACTCAAACGGAAATATTAGTCGTCCAAAGGATTTATAGCTTGCAAGTGTAAAGAAGGATCCTTTTCATGAATCTACTATCTTTCTCTCCGGTCGATTTTCATTTCCTCTTTTGAAAAATAAATATTTCATATTTTCTGGATAAATAGGTATGTAAGTCTTCCACCGACAGCACATTCACAAGGGTTGTTCACATTGAATTGGAATCACATGCATAAGAGAGTCTTGGCATTTGGTGCGGTGGCTGGTTGGTTGGGCTGGTTGCTTAGCTTTCTCTCTCTCTCTCTCTCAGCGGAAGCTAGCACCTATTTGGTTTCTTCTTTTCCCCACATCCGAAACTCTCTTTGGAAGTTGGGCCACCATAAATCCTCGAATTATTTCACTATACTTAACGTTTATAATAATGAAACCCTCCTGATTGTATTTCCCTCTTGGTATTTTTTTCTTCTTCAAAGGGCTGAATCTCAATTCACTTCAATAATATTATTATTAACATAGAAAGTACAGAGAGAGAGATAGCTAACAATGAGCTATGTCCACAATGCGATGAGGTAATAAGATGAAGAGGAAAAAAGAAAGTAAAAAAGGAAGAAGGAAAAAAGATTTATTATAAGAAAGTAGGGAAAGCTCCGGCCTTCCCTTGGAATACGATGATATTAGCAGTCTGGATATACTCCCTGTGTGTGGGTATGTCTATGACTATGATAAAAACATAAATCCTTTGATGTCTTCCTCTCCTTCTGCCACTGTCACTATCTGCATCAACTCCAAAATAATATACTTTCTCTTGTGCTTATTATAAGTCATCTCATGCTCCCTCCGCGAGTGAAATTCATCCAAGGGTCACTAATGAATGGTGGAGGGACTAAAGGGTGCCTTTTTTTAGCCAGAGCTTTTAGTAACACTTTACTTTACCCGGGTTTTTCCTACCCTGGATAAGGGAAAATTCATAGTAAGCCTTGTATTTAGGTATTACACTTTCACTAACACTGCTAAATAAACAATGTATGGAACAACGTGTACTGCATAAAATAGTTGGAGATATGTATCTCGGCTCGGCTCTCGGCAGCTCTCCCTGTTTCCTTTCAACTTTCACCAGCATACAGACAGCTCTTTGGTTTGGTTTTTTTTTATACTTTGTCACTTAACAGAAATATGTGTGTGATGATGAGAGAATAATGGCTTCACAAGCTGGATGAGTTTTGATGTTGATGAAATAATGAAATGGTATATATTGTTACTTTATTTTAGAGTGTTCCATATTGTTGGATGTTGATGTAGATGCGGCGGATGGATGGGGAAGGCGAAAGTAAAATAATGGCTAGGTTGTTGCTGATGATGATGATGGGGATGATGTAGAGAATCCGTGCGGGTAAAAGTAGTATTAGTTCCCCCACTTAAAATTTTCTCTTTTGGCTAATATCTATGCAAGCTGGAAATGGGTTGCTCAAGGTATGGTTGACGTTACTTTCTCCTTTCTCTCCTGCTACTTATGCCTCTTCCAACTCCCACTTTCGGTTGAGTAGTTGCAATAAGTTGAGAGCCCACTTCCTCCTTCAGAAAATTGTGTACGCTTGATGGGAGAATGGGAAGAAAGATGAGCAACAATAACAACAACGATGGAGCTTGGATGAAAAAATAGGAACCTTTCACTCTTGTTATGAAGATGGCTTGTCGAGAGAATCGAGTCTTCGTTCGAGCTCACTGTAGCGTAAGGGGGAAGGGAGAGAAAGTGAGAGGAATGATGGGAGAGGTGGGAAAGAGCAACAAACAACAACAAGAGTTGCTATATTATAAGATAGAAACGGAGTGTAAGAGAGAGACAGCACGCGAAAAATATCAAACTGTACAAGAGGCTTTCACTCAACAACTGAACCGAGTTTGGGAAAACTGTGCCCAGGTTTCAGGAGCGACTCCGGGCTTTGTTGCACTTTCAACCTAAAATGTCTTGAGTTCTCTACCTCAGCTCCACAAACATGTTCATGGAGAAACGAGGGCTTTGGGAAAGCATCCATATGAGAGCCTCTCTCTCCTCACCACTACCGATCACGCCGAACGTCGCTGGGTTTGAATGTGGTGGTGGTAGTGGTGATGATGATAGAGCATGCTGCTGGTGCTAGTGGCTCCTAGTTTCGTAGTTGCTGAGCAAAAACGGAAAGGAAAAAGTGTTCTACTCTTGCAGTGGTACACACACAGTGACAACTTTTGATGCTATCTTTCCCTTCTACTGTAAGAGTTCACTGTTTAGTACACGGCGAGCTTCTTTTTTTTTGCTGAAGGTAGAAATTCTCCTTGCTGGATTTAGCCCGTTTCTCCACAGGATCGACGGAAGGGAATAGGAAAAAAGAAAGTCAAGTCACTCTCCTTTCTCCAGATACAGTTTGGGGAAGTAAGCTAGACCAGAATCAAGAACGTAGCCAGAGTTCCACGCGGCTACAGTCCAAGCAAACGAGGAGAAGATGTGTGGTGGTGCTTCGTTAGAAGGTGAATTTTCACAAGAGTATCTTTGGATGAAACGAGCCCAGGTCCCCTTTGAGGAGGAGAAGAAGATAGTCCCTTTAATAATAAAAAGAAATGAAGGGAAATTTTTCTTCATGTAACATTCAACTTACTCTAGGATATGATAATACATCACCTTCTGGTACCTGGTACTGGTACCTATGTTCATACATAATAGCTAGTTACTTATGCATAGCGTACAAGACCTAAAGGAGGACCAAAATGTTGCTTGGGCCATCCGTTTATCGCAAAAGTGAAAGGGGAATAAAAAATATGATTTGATAAAGGAAGATCAGGAGTTTTTCCTCCCCAAAAAGTGTCATATGAATGAATAGGGTAGTGGTGTTGAAAGGGAAAAAGAAGAGCTCAACCCATGTTCCACACAATCTAGGACTATGCATGAGTGAAAGTTGCTGGGGGTATTGAAGCTGACACTGAGGAAAACTGGAGATTAAAGTAAATGAATATTTTCCTGGGGGGTTAAAATTCAAAAGGAAATACTGTACGTCTACTGACATGACACAAGTTAGTTTATTTCCTGGAGATGGGAACATGGAAATTTCATTCATCAATAAAAAAAAATAAAAATCCAACCAAAAGTAGAGCTACAGAGCAATAGTGCATTAATGATGTGGAGAGATAGACACGGGAAAAAAGAGAAAGCATACGGGGCCCACATTCTCTTCGATAGACTCATCGATAAATAATATTTTTCTTTTAGATAGAAACAAAATACAATGCAATGTTTGAGGGGGGTTTTAAATGAAAGCTTTCATTTGGAGGATTAGGCAATCAATATTGTAGCCGGGGGATGATCGACTTCCCCTGTCGTTTTCGATTTTCGGGCTAATGGAAAAAATTGTTCTTGGCAGTGAATTAAAATTAAGTATGTACATTTTCCTGGGATTTAGATACCATCCATTTTGCTGGAAAAAAGAGTCTTTTATCTTCGGAAGAACGTAATAAATTATGCATAGTCTTTATTAGGCACTTACCAGCTTTGATGTTGTTTTTTTACGGATTTTTCGAATGAATCCCAAAGAGCTTGATTATCTGGAGGAGGGGTAACTTCGTCTTTGTTTTTCCGTCTTCTCAAATCTGGGAAGAGTTGCTTGAGTTGAAGTCAAGGATTTGTTCAGCTGCGAGAGCAAAGAATGTAATAAAAGGCTAATTATTAGTTGAATACAAAGTTTGCATTCCGCTTTTACGCAGTGTCCGCCTTAATTAGTAAAGAATGCTTGAGGTCTAGCCTGATTTTGGGAAATGGTGAGTGAAAGCAAAATACAATGCTTGGATTACACATCCCATTAGTTAATTGCTAGGTATGTATGTATATAAATGTAGTTTTGCAAAGAATTGTAAATTCCTTTATCTTTCTTATCTTTAAACTGGCTGTGCTTTGACTTCTTTCAAGATGAAAAACCACCACGTTATGTAGCTTCTTGCTGGTTATACTATGGTAGGATAGGAAGGCATCTAAATTGAATTTTAGAAGGCTTTTTATGCTTAAACTTTTCTCAAATCTATATTTAAATTATCCCATTAAACAAAAATCCTCTTTTAAGTATGAACTTTAATATCCCTGCTGTTCCAAAAAGGCTTCTATATATTCCTGGTTCTATTGTATTTGGAAGTCACTTTGTGGAAACCGATGCTCCAGTGTGTTCACTTCTTTCGGGTTCATGTTCCCAAAGATAGCAACGGGAATGAATAGGTAGGTTAGGCACCTACTCATATTTATTTTATAGGTACCTTTGGTTTGTCATTATTTGTTTGCATCTACACTAGCATGAAACTAACAAGTTTAGAAAACTTTCTAAAGCCTTTGCTTCCCATTCAATGAGGGGATTAGTTTTAATAATCAGTAGTTGGGAATTAAATCAACTTCCGTAAGGTAAAAGCACACTTTTGCAAAAATAAATACCCATATTTAGACCAATTAGTGGAAGCGCAATCCGTACCCTAGTGAGTAGATTTTCCTTGGTTAGGTGCTTGGAATTTGTCTGAAACTGTAATATGATATTATTTCTTTACTACCCATTGTGATTACATCAGTTTTCCTCTTCTAATAATAATTTCAGGGTTAGGAATACCAGATATTTGCGTCAGTGAGCGGATTGTGCAACTGGATCTTTGTAAACACTATCCAGTTTCATTTAGAGTACGAGTACATATAAGGAAAAGAGTTCCGCTTTCAATATTTCAATCACTTTCATACTTTCACCGACAGTGAATAATAGGTATACATGTAACCGCCGCCATGAGCATATTATTTACTTCAAAGACAATCTATTATATAACTAACATCATGAGAAGTCTATTGAAGTCAAATCAAATTTTTTGGCAATTGACATACAATTGTGCAGTGATTTTGATTTCCTCCTAGAATCGTTTCCAATTAACGCTCAATTTCCAGATATTCAAAATCTAGCAATGATGGAGTTCGTTG
>JAQGAI010002886.1:0-11547 GCA_034696905.1 Lepidocyrtus violaceus
CCGTTACTCCAACTCCTTTCTCCGATGTCATATTAGCATTCAACTTTTATCGTACTTTGCTTATGTAGATGCACGTAGGTGTACATACATTTACTAGGGCGAGGATCAGACAAACGTGTGCAAACAAAATAGAAACATTTTCTCTTCGCCGGCTCATCCTCATCCCGACCAAATTCCTCTAATAAAGAAAATGAAGTACATACGCATGGCATTGTTCCTCATTGGATGGGTGGTCTATTCGACACTGGAGTGAAAGCTGTAAGCTACCTTGAGCTGTCATGAAAATATTTGATTTCGCTTTCCTTCTTCATCCTCATCCTCGCCCCCCGTCTGTAAATAGGTATGTCTAGGAAGAGAGACAGATCGGAGATTACTCTTCCCCTTTTCCACGTGCACCTTTGATAAGACTCAATTGATGGAGGAGTGAGGAACTCCACCACCACCACTCCACATGTCACCCCTTTTTTCAGGTATAGAAGAACATTTTCGAAAAGACTCAATTCTCGGAATTTTGGATGATAATCCAGAAGCCTCCTTCATTCCATCACCCTCTCCTCAAAAAAAGATGCTCCAGAGCGATACTCGTTTTTATAATACATCCTTCTGCATACGGATGAGGGACTGTGATGATGAGGTAAGAGACCAAGTGTCTCTCTCCCTTTCACTCTTTCTCCTCTGCAATGGAAAATCTCAGTGAGTCTTTTTAAATTCCCGGGAGATTGTGTGAAAGGAGGAAGCTATTCCTGAAAATATCGCTCGTCCTTTCGTATTAGTCTTGTTACCTCAGCTCAGATGCTATCCAGATCCAACTTTCTCTTCCTGTTTTTTTTCCACAAACCAAATAGACTGGAGCGGCGTGAGGATAGCTATAGCTGTGTAATCTAAAAGGGGAGTAACCAGTTTTTTGTGTAAAAGTTCTATCGGAGAAAGCCAGACTTAGCAGCTTTTCTAAGGCAATTAAAATTATAAATTATAGCTCACTCCTCCCATAACAATTTTACAAACAAATTTCTCTGACTACCAACATAACGATACATAAAAATTATGATAAGCTACCATAATATTGATGAACTGAACAAACGTTCGCCCCCGAATATTTTTTGAAAACAAAAATGATTTGCCTATGAGTTATACATAAAACCCCCACCGATATTAAAATTATATGTATCTCGTCTATCCGTTTCCACCTATCATATAAACATTTTTGAATAATTTGTTTCGACTTTTCTATTTCGCTATGCAATTTGCTAGCTAAACTTCACATTACTATGAGATGCATCTGAGTTGGGAAAATCATGAAGTTTGCTTTGTCACGAACATGCATAATGTATGGATGTCGCTCGATCGCACTTTGTTTTTGTTTCTCGTTTTTAGTTGTGGATCATCACATACCTGAAGATCATCTAATACTGATCGGATCAGTCATGACTTTAGAGGAAAACAGTATTCCAGTTTTCCAGTAAAGTCTGGAAATCTCATAATGTTGTCTCATAACTCCTTCGTTATATGCGATTGAAATATTTTAGACCATAGTGCAAACCTTTACCCCGTGTTTCAAACAGTTCAAATAATATTCTTGCCTCTTGATTTGTCTGGAGTATTTATGATTAGTAAAACAAAAGGTTTCATGATCACTTTCATTCTAACAGAAAAGGAAAACCCTAAAAAATATCAAAGAATGAAGTTACTACCCTCAATATACATATTTCCATCATTTCTCCTGTATATCTTGGCCGAATAGTTTTCAAAATGCATCAATAACAACTGCTTATGATAATAAAACACGCGTAAAGGTTCCACAAAACTATTAATTTATGAATGAGCCTGGTTAGTTGGTATTTTATGCTGGTTTGAAAGGTAACTCAAGACTGGAGTTGTGGTGGGGAAAGGTACTCACATCGAACACATTATAGTGGAGTTGTCTGGGAGAAAAATTCTTGTTTCTATGTGACATGACGCCGGAGTTTTTGGGGTTCAAAGGAGAAGATTTACATAACTCCGGGGGTGAGTTACGTGGGGGATATCGCTAAGCGTCTTTCGACTCATCCCCGGAGTGGTTGGCAGGGAAAAGGTTAACACAACTACGTACATAGGTATATTATGTACCGTGTAGGTTCCAGAAATTAACTAGGTATCTTTGATAATTCAGCACACGTTCGAATAATTCCTGTAATGAAAATCATAGATTTTAATCAAGTGTAAAAAAATATAGAGCAGGAGGATACAGTCAGTGAAGGCAGCTTATTTTATGCTTTTCCCCCAATAGAACTTATGGCGAATGTACCTAATTTAATGTTGCAATTTTTTCGGGGATTACCATCAACATAACGATACCATTATCAAATTCCCTCCTTCTCTCTCTCTTTGCTGACTCCTTTATAAATAAACATATCCAATATGAATTTCTCCCTCAATAGTTTTGAGTCAACGAACTGTGAAGGCTCCTTAACTCAATTTGATTTTTATCTTATTGTATCGGAATTGCACTGGAGAGAGAGAGAGAAAGAGAACCCTCCCTTTCCCCTTATTTTCTTTTATCCGTTTTAAATTCGAAACTGGTTTTGCGATAGTCGAAAAAAAAAGGAAATGGAAATGGCTTCAAATTTTTCCTTCCTTTTTTGGTTTACTTTTTTTATTCGGTAGTTTGCTCTCATTCCCATAACCCTGTACCATATAAGTAATACGTAGAACCCTTTTCCGTTCCATATAAGGGCTGTTTTTTTATCGAAGGAAAAATTGTAAATATCGAACCTTTAAGTAAAAGTAATATAGAGCGTTGAGAGCTCCATCCCCGGATAAGTAACTTTGACTGTCAATATCGAAGCAGTAAAACGTAAAGAGACATCGGCTCCGTCCGTCAGTACACAGCAGCGGCAATGGGATTGGAAGGAACGGATATTTTTACAGATTCAAAGTGCGTAAAACTCCACTTTTATTCATGCCTGAATGGCTCTCTCGAGCTGAGAAGTTTTCAAGGCTTGCTCTCTCCCTCTCTCTATCTTGTTATGTTTGCTTTTTTCAACAGCTGAATGACTCCAGCTCTTGGTTCGCATTCCGTGCTCTGGCTCCCGAGCTAGTTCTCTTTTTTGCATTTTGGATATAAATGTGAACAGACTCTGTTATAGGGAAAGAGTAAAAAACGAGCAAACCCATTTTCGATAACATTATCTTTCCAACATACCAATACATTATTATATGGCACCTGTCCTTATCCCGTCTTTATGTGTCCGTGCTAGCCTTTTTTGCTGATGCTGGTCTCAAATCCTGTTTTCAGTATGTCACTCATGTCATCATGTCAATTCGTTGAGAAAAGGAGTCTTTCATTCGACCATTTCCTTTTGGATGAATGGGTTTTAAAGGAGATTTCCCTGATGTGTATTGACATTAACATCACTATCCAGTTTCCATCGCCATCATCCTCCTCATCCTTCCTTTATGTGATTGCGATAATATCATTTACCTGAGCTAGATGATAACCAGGTAAAAGCTACCCACCCATGTGGGACCTTCAACTCCAAGGCTCAATTTTCTAGGTGGGTTAAGAAGATGAAGTTAAAAAAGGGTGCTGAAAGGAGAATCAGAAAGAAGCATGGCTGATTTTGCTCCCTGGCGCGTATCAGGCCGAGAAATAAATTCATAAATGGTTCGGCGAGTTGAATAAATTAAAATTTATAAAAAACATACTTTCCACATGGCGTGGATAACATAATTTTGATTCGTTATATGTTAGTAATATATTTTAAAATGCATACTTACATTCCTAACAAATAAGTTTCATAACGGAAACAGCCATTTTTTGCTGTTGACTCTGTCGACAGATGCCTTTCTATTGCATGCAAATATTTATTCTTAACTTCTGCTTGATACGTATAGTCTAAATTAATTATAGTACCTATTTTTCTGTTGAAAATCTGTTTAGACAGTATTGATTCGCGGGAAATTGCCTACCTAGATGGAAGGTAACATCAATGAAGTATAGTTCATTAAAGCTTGTTGAAAACAGGTCATGCCAAAACTGTCCTTTATTAACTTTTGCCGGAATGCTGCTAAGCATGCCTGGAAATATTTCAATTTGTTTTCCTTTCCCTTTGCTGCCTTTCATATTGGAAAAGTTGTAAACAAAAGGATGGCTCTTTGGTGCTAGTGATGATGACGGTAATTATGATGCTGCTCAGGGAGGATTTGGATTATCATTTCCATTTAGTACATTCCAACGCGCCTTCCCTGTTCCTCTGAAAACTTTTCTCAGGAAGAGACAAGTCATGCTAGATATACTTTGCCGCTTATTATGTAGCTATGCATATTAAATAACTACTTTTACACTTTCCCAATTTTGAAAAGCCGTTTTCGTACTTTCCTCAAATATATAGGCTAGAACTCTCCAGTCCTAATCTAAAGAAATCTGGAATCCCATCTAAAAAGAGAAAGTTTACAAATTACATCGTTCCCTCTCCCACTCCCACCGTTCCCTTTTTAAATCGCCTGATGAAAAATGGAGTTCGAGTCTTTCTCCCTAAAAAGGGATGCACTCAAAATCGAGAAAAAATTCCTCAAATGGCTGGAATGAAATAAGCTTTTTTGGGTTTGAGGCGGGAACGCATTCATCATGCTTCCCGTTCTACAATGCTCACTGACACTGTCTTTTGCATAAGAAAATACTCGCTCAAAAAGAGATACATTTTCCTTGCGGAATTTATTTATCTCTTTCAAAAACTCCTTCATCAACTTGTTTTGTTTCTTGTTGACGAAAAGAAAATTAGATGTATTCGATTTTACGGTAGAGTGATTTCTACAAGATGACTAGAAACTTCTCTCTGACTATGCGGATGCTTTCTCCCAACTCAACTATGATGATGATGATCAGCAGCATGATCATGATCATCATGATGACGATGATCATGTGGAGATGTTTCTCTCTTTTTTAAACTTCAGCCATTCATTTTTCTCTCTCTCTCTTTCTAGTTTTCCCTCAACTGCACCATAACTGCACTGGAGGATGAACATACACTGCACTAATGCTACTTACAACTTTATCATTTTCTCTCTAAGGATGATAAAGGAAAACCTTCAGAAAACCCTGAGAAAGGAACATCTCCTTCGAGCAAAGTAAAAAGTACGGAAGAAAGGCTCATCTTTCTCATCATGCTTACTTGTGTACTCCTCCTCCCTTTTTCATATGCTATTCCTCTGTTTCTTTAAACTTTCCCAAGGAAAAATAAAAACAAGGGACCGAAAATGGAAAGACCTACTTTTCATCTATTTTTTTTTCTTCTTCCCGTCCCAGCAGAAGCAAATGATAACAAGGAAACAGCAAGAACATGAAAAACGACATGGCTTGTTTGTTACTCCACTCACTCAGTTATGAGTTGGGCTGAACAAGAGGAGAGAGAAAACTTACCGACTTGCTTATTTCATATTTTTTTTATATTTTGTTATGTAAGTTTTGTACACAAGTCCATCTTCCTCCATAACATTCCCTCCACTTCATTCCACATGTGTAGTTACTTTATTAGAAGAGGGAGCCGTTTTTTTCCTCTCCTTTATTTTCTCCGCCTGCTACTTTTTACTTCGTTGGAGGATGAAATACAGGTTATAACTGTCTTGTCTTAAATCATGATAGCACATTATCATATCATTATTATATTGCTTTTCTACTCTAGAGTAGAGATATAATGATGATGCTGCTGCTGCTGATGATGATGATGACTACGATCATCTACCATGTTCATATCGTAAAGTTTAGCAAAGTAATAATAATCATAAAAAGTAAGGGTAGGGGAGAAGAATATCTAGAGTAAAAAAATAACAAGAACGGGAGGAGAGGGAGAGAGAACATCATCGGTACAGTACACACAAAGCAGATTTTCACTGACTTGCCAGATTATTTGGCACATTAAGATAAGCCGGCTTCCTCCTTCCTTCTCAGGGATCTCCTTCTCCTTGTGTCTCATCTTCTTTGCAAATAGTGCATCATCATATGAGTATCATCATCATCATCATCATCATACACACTTGACTCATGCTGCAGACTTAAAGTTTAGTAAGAAAAAGGGAATTTCCTTAATAGCTTAAAAGCTTTTTGTGCCTGTGTACATGATAATGATGAAGATCCCGTGCTCGGTGCTATTATTGCCAGGCATTATTATTCCCATGTATTATATATGAGAATAGAAGGAGGAGGAGAAGGAGTATTTTCCTTTTGTATGAAATGGGGATGATGATGATGACGATGATGGTAGTGGATGGATAAGCCATTATATTCAACTATGTAGAATTTAGAGTAGTATTTTTGTTGTTGTAGTAGGCTGGTAAGCCTTCTCACTCACTCACATATCATATAATCATTGTGAACAGGGAGCATACACACAGACAATCCATATTTTTGTGCTCATCTCGTTCCCTTCCTAATAGCTCCGTAAGGGAGACAGACAATAAATACGGGCTTTTGTTAATAGCCTTTTGCTCAAACTATTTTACTATTGCTTATTTTCCAAATTGTTATTATCCTTATTATGGATGTGTAGATTGGGGAAAGTGCTTTTACGAGGGAAGCTGTACCAGTTGGTGTTGACGAAAGGGATATGGGCGGGAAAGGATGCATGCTCTGCTTCGATTTTCTTATTTATCTGAAAATTGGGACAGGGATGATATCAACATCAGCCTATGTGAGTTGCTGTGTTTAATCGGATGTGGCAGATAAGGGGAGTGTGAAAAACGTTTCTGAAATTAAGCGTTTCCGCATCTTGTGCTGTCGGTGCAGATTTGCAAAATTTGAGGACGCCGATTTGTAAGAAGGCTGTCCGGAACATACGTTAGAGGCTGCCTAACGTACATTATGGTAGTATCAGCGGCAATTTAAAACTGGCAGGGTGTACTTTATTAGGTTTTCGGAGAAAGTAAAATACAATTTTGACGATATTAAACTGTCTAATTTTCCTTTTAAATTAAAACTTTGCTGGGGAGAGACAAAACGATTCTTTGGAAGTGGAATGGGATGGAATGAATTGACGTCATGTCAATATCGGGCTTCCCCTCACGAAATAAATATATATGGGACTAGTTAAAACTAGGAATTCCATTGAAAAATATGAAATGGGGAAAGATTCATTTCCCGTTTTTTTTGCGAAAAAGTTTTTGCATCATCTCATCAAAAGAAGAAGCCATTTACTTCCCTCAAGGACAATACTATGTAGGGCTGAAGTTCGCTTCAGGATAAAAACTCATCAATTCCATGATGATGATGTAATGGAGATGAGTTATTGTCCATTTTTCCTGTACTGACTGGACCAAGAGAAAGTAGGTGGGAAGGGCATGCTCATAAGATGAAGAAGAGAAAGTGGAATGTGTAACAAAGGGTGAAAGTGATTCACTTTCTCTTCCCTTCCACTCTCGAAAAGAGAAAGGATGGAGCAGTTCAGAAAAATAAAATGCATCATTACATATAACTTTCTTCGGGAGAAAGAGTACAACCGTGAAATAGAAGACAATCAGTCCTCCTTCGTTCCCTTCAACATTCTCTCCTATTTTTTTTATTATTGTGAATCCACTATGGAGAAAAGTAATAGTAGAACACGGATCAATCTCGTCAGACACAGCTCATTTCACTCAAAATAAGGTCTTTTAGACCGGAACATGACAATTTCCAGGGAAGAAAAAGAAAACGGGGGAGTAAGCAAGAATGAAAAAGGGAGCTGTAATAGGAGTATCCCCTACGTGGAAAACGGTCTAATAACAATACGACTCCAACTACTCCAGGATACGGCCTTTTACTGTACTTTCAACTTCCAAAGAAAGGGGAAAATATGGTTTAATATTGCCTGAAATTTTCTTTCTTCTCAATAAGTCGTTTTTGTTGTTCGATTCTGCCCCTTTTCTTCGTTGAAAGATCTATATCACCACCAGTTCAACTGCTGGGCATAAACATGGTTATAGGGATGCTGATATGCTCAGCCGATGGATATAGATACATCGATGCTGTCACTCACTGATTGTTATAAAAAAGCAGACCGAGCAAAACTTTCTTTTCTTTTCTGGCTGAATAATAATAATATGTGTATGTAGTAGGGTTAGGTTTAGGAGGACCGCGTGGATGGATAATAAAAGGGGGAATAAAAATTGGCAAAATATGTTTTCCAATGTACCTACCCACCCACAACTTACTTTCCTCTAGGTACAAATGTACTTTACTACCTTTATTACCTTAAGATTTTTTGCAATTCAGTACACTTTTTTTTGTCGGCACTAGTATAATATTATAACTTTCATTTTACTGTTATAACTTTTCTCATCGGATTCGCGATTTTGTTTGGCTTCCTGTGAAAAGCTCCCTGGCACAAATATATAAGCTGTTTACGCATAAAATGGGGTTGAGTTTGTCCGGAAAGTTAAAAAAAAGCAATCGAAAATGTTTTTTGTCAGAGAAAAATGTGCGTTTTTATTGGATGTTTCTTAAGCGGAAGAAGTTTTTTTTCTTTCCTCGGTTGGGGGGGTATGGCTGTCGCCATACATTCATAAAGAGTTAAGCATTGTGCATATCGACAGATTGGCGGAGATTTTTTTTCAATTAGGGGGAGTAGAGAATGGGTGATATGGTTAATATCTGTTTGCTACTACGGTTCGGTTGATACGGTTCTTATAATATAAACCTACGTAACTGGCAGTTATGGTATGGTGTATGGAATGGGAGACAAGTGGGTTACTGAAATTGGTACTGTACAATAAGATATTATTCTTGAAACTTACCTTATGGAAAGTAAACGGGTTGGATAAGAATTTTTTTCCTTTTCTTACCAATGAGGCTACTCACATATTCTTGTATGAATATACCAAACAAGCAGTATTTAAACTGTAAGTACATCCCAAGTAGTTTTTCTTTTTGTTTGCATCCGCAAAAAAAAAAATTCAAAAGATGTCCTAAAAAAAAGTTTTCGAACGTGATGGTAAAAAAGTCGAAAGCATGTTTTATGTGACTCGGTCGGATCTGGGTACGTCTTTGTGACAACTTTGACAATGTGGCTGACAATTTCCATTGCCAGCCTGACGTAACATGTTTAGTTTGGAAAGTGTCCATCTGGAAATAAAAACAAATTTCGTAATGGAATAATTAGGCTTAAAAAAGGCTTAAAAAAGGCCGTGGGTAGGCATGTCTGTTGAGTAAGGTTGCTAATTTGAAGTAAGAAACTGCTGGACTGAAAATGAAGGGCAGTGATTCATCTGTTATATCATTTAGAAAAGGTCAAGGAGAGGGTCACTCTCGAATTGATTTTCTCCTTGATCTCGAACTAATTAAAAGAAATGTTTACATAACCTTCCTTTTCAGCATGGAACGTTACCTTTTAAATCCGACTCAACTGCTCCTGTGCTCCTTCACTACTACCTACATTTAATTACTAAAAGAGTTTCAAAAGAGACCAGGAAGGTTTTTTGACATTTGACTTTTTAATACATTTTTTTTGCTAACCTCCTTTATCTCATCCACTAACAACCTTCTCTTTCCTAATTTTCCTTTGCAATTAGATAAAGTTTCTTTTCAAAATTGAAGGGGCTTGTCCTCTCATTTTTATTATTTCTTTTTTTTGTCATTTTCTTCATTATCAACTTTGAATGGAGAACTGGGACAGTCATGGGATGATGATTATTATGAGCTACCTGACTGATAAAGAAGAGCTACTCCAGTATAGACCAGCATGGAGTTAGGAGGACAAAAAGTTCCCCATCAAGACTTGACTTTTTCCCCAAACTCAACAGACAGAAACAACTTGTCTCTTTTATTCCTTGAGAAACGACCAATTTTTTCTGTAAAAAAAGTCTTCACATTATCAGCACAGCCTGGCACAGAAGAATCCATGCTGCCGTACCCCAATACGATTCTCTAAAAAAATCCGAATTTGGAACGGAGGGCAACAGAGTTCAGAGAAAACTCCTCCTTCCGTCCGGACTTTGGTTGCTCATTTCTAGCTAGATTTGTTTCGTTTGACATTTCACTCTTTTTCTTCTTCCACTTCTTTCTCAGCCTCTTATTTATCTTTTTTTCTTTCTCTATGGCTTATTAGTATTCTCGAAACGAAGTTTCTCTCGTGATGAGTTTTCCTTGTATGTTTCCAACAAATGAGATGACGGGTTTGGGAAATTTTTTGCATTAGCAAAAAAAGCTAGTAGAGTCCCTGGCCCGACTTCTCTCATCCACTTCCAATCCTACACAGATGAAGATGCAGACGCTGAGTCAGCAGGAAGAGTTATCCTTGGGATGCCAATGATGAGGATCACGTTGTTATTACCTAACCACCAACCAACCAAATAAAAGTACACCTTTCAAATTTACTTTCCTTTTATTCTAAAAAGACGTCATTGCTTTTTACAGCCCGATTTCGATTCTTTCAATTCATCTCCTTTTTTATGCCCCGAGATGAAGATTAAAAAAATAATGGTAAAATTAGGTTTGCTTTTGGGATAAGCAATTTATATAATATAAGGTATTTATTTTACTTGTTTTATAACAAAAAGTAAACGCTCTGATTCAGGTCTGATCTACCGAGAAGTCGGGAGAGGAGCCCCACAGGCAAATTATAAAACCAGAAGAATGACTCATTTACTTTTATTTCGTGGGGTGAACCGTGTGCACAACTGCAGCCTGTGACATATTTTCAAAGCTCCTGCTGGCTCAGCGCTTAGTACATTCCTCATGGCCCCGCTTTTTCGGTTCCATCTGCGTTCCACTTCCATTTCATCCACGGGAAATCACTGGGAATATTTGGGAGACAAATGGTGAAAATCCGTTTGCTCCCCCAAAAAAAAACCACCTACCTATAATACATTTTGATGCATATATTTTATTGTCATCACATCGTCATTTCGGTAGGGAAACCAAAAACTCCTCCGTCTGTATATCTAATCTTCGCTCCCATCCATTCAAAACATTTTACAACCAAAAATTATTCTTTCCCTTTTGTAGGGTAATCGCTATGACTAGTGTTCTGTTTCAATTCTGGGGCTCCTCCAGGTCCTCCATTTGCTCCCAACATTACAATACAATTCTCCCCGCTTGGTCGACGCAGTCAAGTACATTTTTGACAAGTGGAGTTGGCTTTTTGCTGTTGGCTCGCCATTTTCCATGTCTTGTTTGTTCAGTTGCTCTCGCTCAAGTTGTGCTTTTTATGTTTGGCACTTGAAAAAACTTGTTCAAATGCTTTCCATTTTCTGCCATTGTAAAACCAGCGCCCACAATCATGCCGTACTAATGCTTTTAAAAAACTGGGCTTTGGGAACGTCGCCGTTTTTATCCAGAGCTAGAGCTCATTCATAGCTGAAAGTCGAATGGCTTGGTTGGTGCCTTGTGTTCTTGTTCTCTTTCAGTTTTTATGCATTAGCAGTAGTGCCAGGGCTATGGAGCAATTGTAGGAATAGCACTGGAGAAATGACAATGACAACACTTAAAACCGGCAATAATAACAATCATATTATTATTATCGTGAAAAACTGTAAAACATGCCGAGTACTACTTATAACTACCCACGGCTAGGCTCTACTACACACTCAAGTGGAGGGAAA
>JAQGAI010002887.1:0-11546 GCA_034696905.1 Lepidocyrtus violaceus
AGAAAAACTCTTCCTGCCATCCCCCATTTACCCGTGCTGGGTTGACTGCCTCAAACAAAAGTCAGAGGAAAAAGAATTGTTGCCTCTCCCGCTCTATGCATACATGTTTCTGCTTATTAATAAAAAGGTTTGCCCTTTATTATCTCCCTTTTCTTGTTAGAGGAAAGCTTTTATACTGCTTTTTTTTCTATTCCTTCCCCCTTTCACCTTAATTTTCCTTGTTGGATAATTCAATTGTGTAAGCCCCATTGTTTGTAATATCATGCTGACTGGGGTGGTTGGTTGCTGGTGTCTGGTCTGCGCTCTAGTTAGTTAAATATATTACGCTTTCTCGTCTCTGGTGTCGACTTCAATTCCATTGAACCTGAGGGCCCTCACTTTTTTAATATTTGATGAAAGTGCTGGGGCTCCTTTCTCTCGTCACGGTTGAAATGAATCGGTGTATATTACTGCAGCAGAGCTCATATAGGAACATAGAAACTGCATTATAAGCAGCAGAGTACAATCCATAAATTTATTCATGTCTGTAAACAGAGCTGTGAGACTTCTTCCTGTAAAAGGTTGACACAATCCTGTCCATTGGGAGTCTCCGATTTCTACATCCAAAAACTCATTTTTCATCATGAGAAGAGTGCATCTAACAAGAGCTAAATCATAGGCAAAATAAGAGAATGCTCCCATTCTCGGAAAGGCTTTTCAAAAGTGAGTTAAATTAGTTTAGAATTTCGGATTTTAAATCAGTTTGTCAGTATGGCCAAGGAATGGCAACCATCAACTGACATCCATTCCAATTGACAGTCCAATGGCGCCTTCTAAACTGAATGCTGCATCATTCAATCACGTCAAATCTGTTACAAATGCAATCATGCTCCTTATTTCAATTTGCTGGCCAAGGAAGGGAAGAAGTGCTTGAAATAATTTATTTTTGGGGGTAAAGGAAGGATATCCCTTGTAAACATAATTTGTTCCCTGAAGAATCATTTCATCCTTCCTTTTCTGTATTGCATTAGCAGGACTGTTTGTAGTTCCTACCTAACTTCATTTTACATTTTTGCTGGAAGGGAATTCCTAACTCCGACAAAGGGAAACTGCATATCGCTTCAAAAATGCATCGAAACGTAAGCCATATCCGTACACATATTTACTTTAGTACATTTTTTTTACAAAAAATAACAATTCTCTATGCCCATACAGCAAAGAATGGATCAGTCAAGTACAATATAAAATACCATACTGAATGGGGATACATACTCTTAAGAAGGACAAAATGGTAACAACAATTTCACCACCACCAGACATACCACCCCCACTACAACTCCCACTTTCTTTTCACCATCTCCCATGTAACATTATCCTGCATAGTAAAGCAAGAATAAAGAAAAGACATCACATAAAGATTGCATTGGATGTTGCTGCGGATGATGGTGGTGTGCAATGAATTTTTAACATTTCAATTTCGGCTACGGCTTTCACTCACCGACCGTATACGTTATTGCAGGGAGGAGAGCAAATTGTGTACGCACCGTGTACCTAGGTTATTTTCTTCTACTAAAGTACGTGCTTGCTCCCTTCCATCTACGCTTGTTTCATTCCATCCGTCAAGAAGCTATTCAAAAATACAATGTGGTAAGGAATTTCCAACTGCCTTGAGAGAGCCTAGATGATTCTTACCAGAAATGGAGGCAATATGTAATGTGTCTAGGTCTTTTCACTTGTGGTGCACTTCGTCGATACAGTTTGGATGTCTGAAGCCATGTTAAGTAAATATAGGTACAGAGATGGCTAAGTACAATACAAATTGTAAATAAAACGTTTCAATGCTTTCTCCCCAGAAAGAAAGCACATCCGTCAACCCCAGTTCACCATCGCCTCCTTTTGTTCAATCGCAGAAGATGTTCCTCATGCGGACATGTGTGTAGTCAACTAATGGATAATATCTAAATTATTTCACCTTCACGTTTATGGTCCTTCAGCACTCGTCATAAAAAGTAAGACTAGATTGAAGACCGACATTGAAGGAGGCAAAGGGTTTTCATTTTTGTCATAAAATCTCTTCCCATCGTTCGCTATAAGCAGAAATGTATGCTTTGAAGTTTCATCTTGCAAGACGGTAATTTTTTAAAAACTTTTAAAGCTCCTTTGACCACTGAGTTGGATTGGATTACTTATTCCTCATCCCGAAGAACCAGCAGTACTCCCTTCCATTCGCATAAGGTTTTCGATTTGAATTTCCATAAAGCAAATGTGAATAATATTTTGCTTCGAACTATGTATGTTTATATTCTCTCCTCATCATCATCGATATTATCCAGTAAAATATTTTCTGTGTAAACAACATCTGTTGATGTCACTTTTCAATAAATGCGTAGTATTACTACCCTTTCCGGTTTGTATTTTCTAGGACTTTCCCTTCCCTAAACGATGGTTCCATCTATATAATGAAAATCCGCCGTGGCAGCCCTCACATTGAAAGTGGTGCATAACTACACTCCAATAACTTACTTTTATTATCCAGCTGACAGGACATTTCTGGTTCTGGTCAGTTGAAAATACCTGAAAAGCCAAAGTTTAGATATGGCATGGCATCAACCAACGCAAACTTTTTTATGGCCACCTACACACAACCACACGGTTCTAAGCTATTTGTCTGTGATATGGCGTTATTATCAAAGATATCTTTTTCGCCTACTTATTATCTCTTCCAGCTTTCTCCTTGCTTTCTCCCATCAAGATATTTTGATACTAGTTTTTTGTTTGACGCGCTGTCTTTTTTCTGCTTAAGGCCCCTTAGGAGATAAAGTATTCTTCTGTATACCTTTCACGTACACTATCCAAGTACTGTAGAAACTCTGCAAGGGAGCTTATCGTTTTGATATAGTTTTTTGAAAAGAAAGAAGGAAAAACTCAAAAAAAAGTTTGGAGCTCGGGGGTATTAGGTTGACGATTTATGAATCGACTAGATATGTGCAAAAAAAGTTGAGCTGACTTTTACCCCAAGAATGGAAGGAAGAAGATGTATTTTTCTTGGAAGATGTGGATGCATATGAAAGGGAAACGGGGATTGAAATACCGGAAATATATGGGGATGGAAATGAAATGCATCTCTGTATGGATCGGTGGAGAAATAAGAAGGAAAAATATTTGTCCTCCGATAACTTTCACTTTCCCATCTTTGTTTAGATATTCCACCCTGCTGAAATGTGTACGTAACTCCACATTTTATGCAGCAGGCCTAGCTACTTTATACGGGAATTTATATTCCCACATTATGCTTTTAAGTGTGCTTATCTTCCCCGTTAGATCTATGAATGGTAACTATTCAAACTTGGTTTTAAACTTAAATATACATATATCTTTATCTATGGATGAAAATCATGGGATTTCGATACACACTTTAGCTTATTTCTTTTTCGAGCGGGTATTCCGGGTACGGATAATAATACGTGTCATAAATATGAATTTCCTCTTTCGTTGAAGTTGGAACAAATTTGCCACATTTTTTTATTATGTGTTGTAAGTCTCCTTTCCTCAAATATTGCGATGCAGTCATACTCACAGCACAATATATTACAGTTTGTCTAACGAATATATGGAGAATAATACAAACTGGTGGAGGAAATTTATGCAAGGATTGACAAGTCTTGTGAAATCCTTGGCAAAAATAAATATCTCTTCTCAATCTCAACAATTCTCCAGCCCAAATGTTATGCTGAAGTATGGAAATAGGGCTGTTGAAAATTTTCCAGAAAAAAAAAGAAGGGAATCCGCGGTTGGGCCGATGCTATTACCCAGTTTTGTTTGACATAGTGAGTGATACAGTTATTTATATTAGGTAGGGTATAAAATTTATTTGATATCGGTGGAAATTGTTGTTTCATTCTGTCTCCAGCAGCACAAGCATAACAGAAACTCGCAGCCATCCTCTTTCGTTTCAATGAAACGTGTGGGAAGCAGCAGCAGCAGTAGAGATGCTGAAGGATTTTTTTTTTGGATGTGAAGTACTTGAACCGTTGGAGATATTTGGCCACGCGTGTGCCTATGTTGATATAAGCATAAATGATGTATGCGTTTCCTTACGATGACGATGTTCATATATAACATTTTGAGAAAAGGCTTTGCTACTTTCGCTCTTTCCCATACATCATGTGTACTTTGGGAGACAGAGCGGAACAGAATAAAACCATTGATTTCCTTAAAGGGTTAACTTAAATATGCGAGGAATGTTTGGGAGTCTGGAGTCTCTCATGCAATAAATAAAAAACACAATTTAGTAATTTTAATTTCAAACTTAAAAATTTAAAAATATTGATTTATGGAAGGAAAATGTTTTCCGGAATATTTAGATAACAAAATGGATGGATATACCAATAAGGCTGTACACTGTATGATGGATTTCTGTTTAATAATTCTTTTAAAATTTCATTCTAGATATTTGGTTTATGAGTTGCTAGAACATTAAACTGACACTGGCTCGTTACGAAGAACATTTGTTTGAAAATTGATTAGCTTCAGAAAATCTAATTAATTGCATTTAAAATCACTTTTGCATTTGTAGAAAAATGATTGCATCTACTGTCAGGTTGTGTTTGTGAAGAAAACAAAACATCAAAAATAACTTTTCTGAAAACAGTTTCTTCTCCAAGAAAGTCAGGTAGCTTTATTATCATCTGCGCAGTCTTATTTTCCCCACTCAAGAAAAGGATAATATTATTTCAGGATCATAAACGAGCCTCCTTATATTAATGGACTTGGGTTTGCGGTGAAGATGTACATGAGCCATATGCAAACCACAAAGCATGAAATTAAAGCTAAACTGAAATTACTATCTTCATCTCACGGAAACAATAGCGCACGCACTCGCTCTCGTCTCAAGAGTAGACGCTGCACTGCCGTTTTGATTACGGAGAATTGCTATTTTCTTTCCCTTTTTTAGGAATAAAGAAACGAGAGGAGCTACACCTTGAAGTAGCCAGTCAACTACAATATGAAAACAGTACTTGATGATATTATGTAAGTTGCAACTTTTTATGTACAAAAATTGCAGATAAGCATCTCGTATCCGACTAGACTCCTCCACTAACAATAGCATTAATAATATTACAGTCACAGCAGAGGACTCATCCCATCCCACATCCTACTCAATTTACACTGCATGGAGAAAAACAAGCCGTGGTGATAATATGCATGAAATGAAATATTTTATGGTTAGGAGGACTTGAACGAAAGGCAAGCGAGCAGTTAGTTATTATTATGCGCCTGCTTCCAAAGTACCTCTTCTTTTTCAAATACACACTTCATTTTCATACTCATTTTCACACTTTTCACCTTCCCCGTTTCCGGCTTTCTCTTTTTCTCTGTTTATGCAATGCTGGGCTGGAGCAGCTACAAAATAGGATGAAACTGGATACCTTGACTAAGCCATCTACATATTAAGCAAAATATGAAGTTAGCGAGCAAGGATTTTACAGTTAGCATGCAACTTTCTCTCTCCTATCATAACTTTTGCAGCCACTTCATCTTCATACGGAAAGCTTTTCATAATACATTTTAGTTGGATGATGCTGCAGAGTTTTAGTTTATCGTTGTTGTATTTCCTACTTGTTGTCCTAACTTCCCTCATCTTCGCCCAGCCGAGGTACACGGAAGGAACATATAATCTTTCATGGGCATAATGGAGAAGGAGATGATGAACAGTTGGTAAATTCATAATGACGTTCTTTCTTCATCTATCTACCTGTGTGAAGTAATAATAATATTCAGCGACACGGGAAACTTTTAGAAAAACAGCCGTCGGAGCTCGTTTCACGTTTGGTGAGACATGTAAAAAGGGAAGGATTTTTATGAAAAACTTTTTCCTCTGTAAAATGCTTTCTCAATGAGGATGGTATAAATAAGGATATGAAATTTCCTTCTTTATTTTTCCCTTTCTCGGATGTTTTTGTTGACATCAATCCTTGAGAAATTCATTACTTACGGATATGCGTCTTTTTTACTTTTGATAAGCTATTTAGGAAAAAAAAAACTTTTTGATCTGTGGATTATTAAACAAGTCCTACAGGTTGTGTTGGTTTGTTCTAGGAAAGAGTGTATTAGATTTCATGCCCTTTTGAACTGCGTAGTTTCCTTTGAAAGAAAGTATTTACACTTGTCTGCTTGCTTTGAAATTAACATACAATGATCTCTTGATACAATTTTTCGCCTTTCTGAGAGCTGTATTTTCAGTGCTAGTTCTGAAAAAATCAAATATATAGTAAGACATGACATCATCGGCTTCAGTCGAGGTCGGAAATAAAATATTAATGAAAATATTAATAACGAATGAGAATATCATTCTACAATGTAAATAAATGAGAACAAACTTAAATTCTACTTTTCATAATACCTATATGTAATCTGAGTTACAGATTAACAGAATCGTCACCTGGCTGCCCATTGCACTGTGTGTTTAATTCATATAATACGTGAATCCTGCTATTGTCCATTCTAAGTAAAAATAACGAACTGCTGCTGCAAGCATGATCCCAGCATATGCAAATATTGCATCAGTGAAAAGATTGCAACGTATTGCGGAACCATATATTAGGAAGTTCCCCTTAGTTGTTGTTTTATATTTTTTTATCAGACTATTCAGTCAATTTATTTAAGATAAGCAGTTTAATGGCGGTGGTGTGTTTTCGATCTGTCATTTTAAAACAAATTTTGTTGTAGAGTTTTTACTCTAAGCGGATACGTTTTCATAACAGAGGCAATGAGTCAAAAATTACAATTATCTTCTGAACTGTATAATCAGTTAACAAATATTATTAAACTAATAACGAATCAAAATAATTATGCTGAAGGATGTCAAACTACACTGTATTTTATGGGTGAAAAACGTTCATAAAATATGCATGATCATCAATCAACCACCCTTTGGATAATTGGTTTTCCTCGAGGTTAGTTGAAATCTGGGATTCTATAAAAGGAGCAGAAACCAGTTTATAGTTTACAGTCCAGCGATTCCATATTGGTTATCTATCATTTTAATACAAAATATTTGATTTTTAAATAATTCCAATCCCAACATTCAATATGAAGTCTGAAACTATTATATTAGTCTGCATTCTTGCAGTTTATATTTCCCAAACGGTATTATTTTAAAAAAAAAACAAATTATTTAAATTAACTTCAGAAATTAGTGAATTGTCATGCTTGGGTTGACTTTTACAGGATGGAGGTGTCATTTGTTTTTCGGGGGATGGATTTGGAGGTTGCAATACAGGGTGCGCTTCGAAACCTGGTTTTAGGAATGGAATCTGTAGGCCAGGCTATTTGGGTTTATATTACTGCGTCTGTACTAGCGAGGTAATCAAATGATTTAGTATCATTCAGAATAGTTTTTATTTTTTTAATTTTCGTTTAAATCTTAATCGTAAGTCACTTTTATTTCAGTCTGACGGAGCTCTAGTACCAATCTGCACGGGTGACGGCGGTTATGAAGCTTGTCAGACGGGATGCAAAATAGCTGGGGGTTTTGAGGCGGTGTGTGAAACACAAATTAACTACTGCAACTGCCTCCCAAAGTCTAAAAATGGCACTATTACACACTAGTTTTGAACGTGGGTGTAATATTATCTGCGCTGCGTGAAGAAATACTTTCTAGATTTAGTTTGATTATGATTATTATTTACTACTATGCAATTCATATTAACCACGTTATCGGACATTGTCTACAAAACACGTGTATTGTATTGTACAAGAAGGCAGTTACGTGCCATTGTCGATCCGTACATACCTATTTGTAAAAATCAGCTAAAAATAAAATAATTATTAATATTATACTTTTGAGAATCTTCTCTGATTGATTATGTGCCTTCAAACTCGTGGTGGCTGGAAAAGGAAATGTACCCTCAGACTTTCAGACACACATGTCATGTGTGCGTGTTTGCTAACTTGCTCAAAGCCCAACTCTAGCGTAATTAACATCACTCATCACCTCCCTCATATCACTCACACGCACGCTCCCTTCAAACCGACAAATCTGTGTTCGAACATATATACATATCTGCATTATTTGCCCTTTACAGAGAACTACATAGACATGCCAAATATAATATCAGAACTTGCATTTACTGCTCCTTATCACTCGATATACGCATAAAATCCACGTGTTTACCCCTGTAGATCAAAATAACTAAATGCATGTTTGGGAAACAGACCACACACTGTCTGGAATTTCTCCATGAGTATAATAAATGAATTTGCAAACTTTCTCAGCCCAAAATAGCCCTGGCTGGTCATCGCCATTCTCACGAACCCTGGACTTTTTTTAATGGCAAGCTTGTCTGCTCAACGGAACTAATGTCGGTCTGTTGCTTTTAACAAAATGCATGAATGTAGTAGGTATGTATGTACCTATTAGATGAGGCTTGGTGGAATCTAATTTACAAAACAAACCAATGGTCCACAACTAGCTTCATCTGCTTTCCTTCCAGAGACCCAGCCGAAATGATGTTCATCTAGTCTAGAGGTAATATATTATTGGAAACGCATGATGCCAACACTTCCCTGTAAATAAACATGGGAATTACATAAAATAAAGTTGATTCTGGGCGAGAGAAGGGGCAAGCAGAGCAAGCAAGAAAAAACTTCCCTGTAATGGGAGAAAGCGACAAATGCGCTGCTCAACTCACCTCTCGGTTTGGATTACCATAAAAGAGAGCGAGCGAGCCCAGCAAACCTCACGTTTGACGACAAGAGGCTATTCACTTTCCGTGTGCACACGTGAGCATCGGGGTATAATTTGATGAAGGATTTATTACTCTTTCTTTTATGACCCTCTTGATTACTTTTACTCATTAAAGCACAAACATTTTAATGGACAGGGGACTTACCACAGGACATATCGTCTCCACTTCACTCTCCACAAGCACTTTTGATGACAAAGCTTTTGTATGTATTAGGTGGTTATACAGCCAATTTAATTATAGTGCTCTCCGGTTATGAGTTTGTTTGGTGAATTTGGATAATGAATTCTCCTCCCAGACTTAACTTGTTGAGCGGAGCACAGCAGCACAATTAATGTAATGCAGGATATTATCCAACCAGAATCTTCAGATTGTTAAACTCCTCTCATTCCTATTAGTATAAAGAGCTATTTGCAGTGATTAGGATAGGAGTAATTCACAGCCCTCACGTTTTCTATCACTGGTTGAGAAAGTTATTGGGGAAAATCAACAGAAGGATTTGAGCATCCAATCTGCATCAAGCACTTTCCCTACAGTGGTGTGGTGAGCGGTTCATGTATATTGACTTTTGCCTTTCTAATCCAACTGGACCAAATGCCTTTCAGAATTAGTTCCTGTGAGAAGGGTTATTATTTTGATTTGTGACTAGTCATGATATTCATTCATTCATTCGCCTTATTCACCACTACCACCACCACAAGTATCTTTATATTTTTTGTATCATCGGTTACACTTTTTCACTTGGACCACATCCAGTTTAGATATCTTTTTTTTACAACTGTTTACAAAAAGCATTCCACTTTCCTCATACTCTTCCTTTCACTTTGATACACTAGACAAAAAGATGAAGAGGACTAAAGGAAGCAAATTGGGATCCATTAGATTGATTAAACTCCTGAGCAAAAAGGATTCCCACAGGGTTACTTTCAATTTAATTCATACGTTTCCTTGAGGCTTAACACTAAAAAAGTTTCGTATTTTTTTTATAAAGGAGGAAGATGATGCTCATCATAAAGGAAAAATGTAATGATAGCTTTTACTGCTCCAAACTCCTCTTGTGACAATAACTACGCACAACCATAAAGGTGTATGCATGTAAGTTTATAGTGGAAAAAGGAGAGAAAAGGCAAGGCAAAGCTGCCCCTCTCCAGTTTTGAGTAGTTTCTCCGAGAATATTATAAAACAAAGTTTTTACAGCTAATAAAAGAACAGGTAGATAAATATGATGAGATGATGCTCACTGTTGAGAAGTAGGCTGTTGACCGCGTCCTTTTCACTTTACTATCTTGGCCAGAAATTTCTTATGGCTTTCTCATTTTCTCTTCTTTTTTTGAAGGGTAGCGAGGTAGCCTAGAGAAGGCTTCAAAGTTGGTTGGGAAGCTTCCTTTTTCCTCCTTTCTTCACAAAGATAAGGAATCGTCAATGATGCGTCTGATGTACAATTTCCGGTACTGATACATTTGCCCAGGTAAAATACACATAATAGGGTATATGTGTTCCGTTCAAGATAAGAATGTTGATAAGAGGGAGAGAGGAAGAAGATGAAATGATTATGAGAACGGAATGCGTCCCGACGTATTTATTAAGTAGGAAGTATAAACCGGAGTGGAGAAAATGGTAAGAGAAAATACACGGTGCGTTGAAATACGCTTTCAAGAGCAATGCCGTAGATGTTCACCCAGCAAAGCCACGAGGAACACTGGCATCATTTCTCTATGGCAAGGAAAATAATTCCGAAAGGAAGGGAGATGAGCTCAGGCTAGGGAAAGCAAAAAGAGAGTAAAACTTGCCCTTCTTTTACTGCTCCCTTCTCTATACGGCTGGATTGGATCCGATCCTAGAAGCAACCACCACCGCAAGATCAAGACTCCAGTCAAGCCAGCTGCATTTGATTTTCTATCCATGTAAGTATGAGAAAAAAAACTCTGCGTTTCCTTTGTATGAGCTACACCCTCCTTACGTCAAGCAAGATCCTCTCCCAACAACGCAACGGTTTGGTTTGCCCGTGGGTATTTTGAGACATCAACGAAGGGATACATTATACTTTTTTTGGAGTTGGAGGAGACTCGAAACTGCACTTATAATTCAATGGAAGAGATTCGAGTGGAGTTTGGAAGAAGAAGGGGATCATGATGACTTGAGGGAGATTCTTCATCCATTTCCAACAGATGGAAGAGTGGAAGTGCTGAGATATAAATGCATACATGTAAGAAGTATTATACAGTGTGAATCTTCTGTAAGTATAGCCGATATATTCGTCCAAAGGAATACGTTTTTTGGTCTTGCTTTTCTATTTTTATGAATGAATGATGGGATGTATGCAAGCTTGTCCCATGCTATTGTCATATTGAGTGACTGGAGAGGACTTTCCTCCTTCCCTATGAATGGCAAACGAAGGGGGTGGATTATGGGCAGGACTTTGCAGTAAAAATGTACAATATACATACCTAAGTAACATGACAAAGAAATTATGGATAAATCCAAGCATTTTCTACTTCTCACTCAAGTCCGAAATGGTATGATATTTGCATTGTGAATTCCCAGTTTTTTAAGAGGCCATCCTTTGTGGCCAACCTAAATGACAGGAATTGAGGAAAGAGATTGAGATAAAGAGTGAAGAACAAGTTTTCCTAAAGAGCAAAGGGACATTTGAATCAGTTCCCAATGGGTAATATATGGGCTCATAAGAATTGATGAGGGGTACTTGTATCCACTTCCCTGGGATCATCCAGTCCATTTGAAGTAATTGGGAAGAGGATAGGAGTCCCCACAATGATATCCTCATCTCAACGAATATGATGATGATATGATGATGATGAT
>JAQGAI010002888.1:0-11543 GCA_034696905.1 Lepidocyrtus violaceus
AGTTGTCATATACTGACGAAGCTTAAAATAAAGTCCAAGCCTGAACTACAGCTTACAAATGAGTAATGAGGACTTTTATAAACGTATTTTTTATTATAAGTAATTACTTACTAAATTCTTTATTTTATTCGACAATTTTATAAATAACATAGTCACAGAGTTTATTTTATTGTTGTGATATACTACTGTACACATACATGAAAGTCTGAAAAAATAACGAAGCCCCATACAATTGAAATGATAACTGAATACTCCTATATAACATTTTCATCATACAACATCAAATACATAAATTGTAAATTCAACATTTATCCATAAGCCACATACATGCATACGGCGTGTATCATAAAATATTTTTATCATATTTATAAACATAGCAATAGAACTATACAATAAGAAAAAAAAATAATGCAAAATGAGACCCTCGTTTTTCTACGTGGTATTAGTCAATCATCCGGTTGCAATAAGATGGCATAAAAATACTTCTTTAAAAATCAGATCAACAACTTTAAGGAAGAGCTTTACTAGCCTAGCGCGGTGACCTGAGTTCAGTGCATCAAAACTTCATCTTATCGGAATTTCGTTTATAATTTACATTGATCGCCTTCATTCAGAACGATTACAGCATCCGCAACTCTAGCTACTAATGCAGGACCGGAGTCAACTGACAGAGTAGTTTTCCATGCGTCATTTAGCACATCATTGGCGATGTCACCACCTCGCTCGTGAACCCAATCAAATTTTTCGAAAATTTCTTTTGAGACTTGAACAGGGAAGAGGTATGTAGCCCTTTTGAAGACGGCATGATAACTATCACAGAGACCCTGGATCACGTAAAGATTATCCTCTGATTCAAACTTATCAATATCCGATGTGATCACAGCCATTCCTTGACTCTTGAAGTAGGTTTCAATTTCAGTGCGGAAGTCGGTGATGGATGAGGATGCAAATGTAGCTGCACTGATTTGCTTGACTTCAGCAGGAGAACTATCGTAATATGGGGCCACTGCTCTATTTACAATTCCGCCCACCTTATTAACAAAACAGGTGGCGAAATCTTTACTCATGGAAGGGGGTAACAGAACTGTAATAACCGCAGGATGGGTGGGTTCAGTCTTCTTCAAGGTTCCGCTTATGGATGCAATTAGCTGGATCCAGGTGCCCCTGCATTTTACAAAACAAAGATAAAATGAACAAGACGTGTTATAACTTATAACACTTAAATCCTAAATACTTGTACTTCGGTACTGATTGCAGTCGACGACTTACGGATTACCCCAACTTTAACTAACCTGTTTTGTTTTGGGAATTCAGGTTCCAACATTTTTGTCCAGTTTACAAAGTTTGCGTTGATCTTCTTCCAGGAATAGTGCGGTTTTGTAGCATTCAGAGCCATCTCAACAGGATCTGGACAGTTACCGGTATATTTGCAATAACCCCCAAGGCTCATCGCCAACGCTGCAAACACGACTGCCAGAATAATTTTGTAATTGCTCAGAATAATCCTCTTCGATTTATCCACGAAGCTGGCGGCGTTCTCTTTTTCTTCAATTGCCTTCTTTTTTGCTTCATATTCTGATAAATATTCTTCAAATTGCTTTCTTTTCTTAGGAGCAGGACTACTTGGTGGACTACCATTAGCTCCGTTTGTTACTACGCTTCCATCATCTCCATCAGCAGCACGTTTGTGTGGGGTAATTTTAACCGGCGTTGTTGGAACCGATGCCTCATCAGTTTCCTCTGTTGGTTCCAGGACTTCAAATCCTTCATCAGGATCCGATGATGACGTGTTCGGATCTTGGTTGTTGGTCGCGGATTCCGACGACTTCTTGAAGTCAAAGTCGGGCTTCACATTAGTGTCAGCGTTAAACTTGTAGCCTTGATTTTTAGCCGTTGAGCGCTGTGGGCTGGATCTGCTGCTGGTCTTTTTTGGCGGAATCAAGGCATCCGATTCTTCATCGGATAATGAGGGGGCAAGAGGATCATGGTCAGCCATTTGGACAGTACCTTTAGAAGTAAGAAGACAGCAAATTGATGATTAACCCACCGAAATAAATACACCCGCGTGTACCCGGCTATAGATAGTTTAACCAATGCCAACAGTGTTACATAAGTTTGAATTAGATTTAGCTACAAGTACATTTCGTCTTTTAGTGGTTATCATACTATTGAACTTTACAACTTTACCTTGCTCAACGCTCGCCGAAAAAAAAGGAGAATTTACTAGGCACCTGGCTGCCTGTCTGGAAGTCCACAATAGTTCGAACCTCCAATGACGGATACTCTTCTTTCAGCCAAAACACACTTTTACGCTTACAAACTGTGAATTTAAAGTACAAGTTAGTTAGTTTTGTTAATTAAATATCACCCAAGCGAAGGTCAATTTTACATTTCAACACACACTAAAGTCAGATAGATGGAGGTCAGGGCAATGAATGAAACAAGAAATGATGATTGATTGATTTGTCTGTTTATGAACAAAAAGGTTCCGGGTATACAGTTGACAGTATAGGGGAAAAACATTTCATTTACCAAATTCTGATGCTGTAAACCGCTGACAACAACCACTGCGACTGCACTGACACGGATTCGCTCCTGCTTTATCTATTGCTTTTCAGCAAAAACAGAAACACTACTCGAACTTGCAATAAAATGCCGTGCACTGACTACAGCAAACACCAGAGACAATCCTTACCCTTCCTATGCCTGACTATTCCTGATAGAACTGCTTGACATTTGACACGACACACGGATTGACCTGACACAAACTAAACTACTTTTTAAATATGTTCATGTTCCGTCGTCCTTTCGTTTTATGCCTCTCTTTCTCAAACTCACAAAAAAATTAACGTTTGCTGTTTGTTTTTATTCCTGCTTTCTCCTTTGAAAAATAAGCATCTCCAGCAGTCTATGTCGAAGAGTCCAAGTCAAGTCCAAGCTTGTTTTGCTCCGCAAGACACAAGACACAACACAACACAAGAAGGAAGGAAGAAGGGTAAAAAAAACTAGATCTCTTCCATATTCATTTATCCTTTGGCTACGTGATGTGATCGTTTCGTTTTGTTTTCAGCAGCCCAGCAAAGCAAGCAGCTAGCTCAGTGAATATCGAAATGACATCGACATCTCATACATACGCAACGCATAAAGGCCCGATCCTGATTCTGAGTCTGACTTGATGCTATTGCATTGCTATGCTGCTGGATATATGCACAATTACCACAAACGAAGAATAACAACAAAAAAAAGCTAAAAATGAGTTGAGTCGAGACCTTATACATAAGAAGTGAATGCAATGCAATGGAACACAAAGCGAAACGAAAAGTACGTAACAAACAAGAAAGAACCGCGATGAGAATGTCTAGAATAGAATGCGAATGAGATGATGGTAAATAACAAAAACGTATTTTTCTCAGACTTTCTTCATGAATTATGCACTGTATGTATATGGACAAAGCACAAGTGCATTTTGCATTACGTAACGACATCATAAACAAAACAGGTATCTTTACCTGACTTTGGTTTTGCGGGTTGAGAAATAAAACTGGCAAAAATATAGACATGTAGAATGTAGAAAATCGGTCTAAAAAGGGTGATCGATTGTTTGACTCGATCTGGGGACTACTGCTGGCTGGGGACGGACGTGGACTAGAAGTGTTGCTGAAAAGCTTTTACTGGAGACGTGCGAGAATTATTAATCACACGTGTTGTTGATAATTTTTAAAAGAAAGAAAACGTTTTTAGTGCTGCTGTCAACAAAACCAAAAAGTGCTTTTAAAATTGTAATGTCAACAAAAACACGTGAACTGTTGTTTGTTGTTGTGAATCGTGTCATTTCTTCCATGCACTGCACTACTGAAACGTATATATACCTAGTTGGTTCCGTCATCTGTCTCTCTTTGATTTCTAACCTAGTGTCTATGTCTATGACCTAGTGGAGTGGAGAAAGTTTATAAGCGGCTTTTGTTCACCGGTGGAGTTGAATCGGAAGCAAAAATATTGCTTGTATTTACTTACAGTTGAGTTTCGAAATAGTGGACTACAAAATGCGACCCCGACATACGGAATAATCATATAATTCCGTTGGTGGACTGGACAGTCAACAGTCAAGAGTGCAGTGGCAGCCTACCAACTAACTAGTCATTCAGTTGAATGGTGAAAGCAGTTGGTTATTGAATGGTCAATTGTTGCCAGTTCCGTTTCGTCCTAGTCTTTCCCTTCAATCATATAGATAGATTGAGATTAGACCAACGATTTGTTTCATTCCAGCCATAATCCTTCGCGAACTCGACCCTTGCAATGAATGCCACATGCTATTTAGTGCTTTTCCTCTTAGGTTTAGCGTCATCGTTAACTACTGATGTACAGGCGTCAGTCATGAGTAACCTCATGAACCGAGCGTACTCATTGCTAGGGTATGAAACTTGCGAACATCCGAATGTCCATAATGGTGGCATTAAGCGTAAGTTCTCCTTTGTTTTGAGTTTACTCATGATTTTTGATCGATAGCATGATAATGATAACTAACAGCTAATAATTTATTTTGACTTAACTTTTCAATTCAGGATTAAGAAGCGCCTTAAGGAAGGAACTATTTGGACAACATCTCGCAGTTGACATAACGGTGACGGCTGTAAAAGCTCATCTAGAAGATCCTAATCCTCCAAAGGCCTTGGTTCTTAGTTTTCACGGATGGGCTGGCGCAGGAAAGACTTTCACCTCTCAACACTTAATGGATTCTCTTTACGAGAAGGGCGTCAACAGCTCCTTCATACGATTTTTTATATCTAGTTATCACTTTCCAGATCCAAATAAGGTGGAAGAGTATAAGGTATGTAACAAGTTACGCATTTAGTCATGAAATTAAAATGAACTGCGAATTTCATTGAAACAATATTTTTATTTTCGTTGTTTTACGCAGAAGCTAATCAAGAAGAACATCGAAGAAGTAGTTAGAAATTGTCCGCGAGCCCTATTTATATTTGATGAAGTAGACAAAACGCCTTCCGGAGTCCTGGATGCATTAGTCCCCTACATTCAACATCCTGGAAATATTTTGGATGGAAACAATTACAAGAAAGCCATTTACATCTTCTTGAGTAATACTGGAGCTAATGATATTACTCGTATTGCGCAGCTTACTTGGAAAGATGGTAAAAAACGGGAGGAGTTGACGTTTCAGGAGTTTGCGGAAACCTTGTCAAATGAAGCCTTCAATTCGAAATGTACGTTGGAAATTGAAAAGACATTCTACTGTAAGTTATTATTTTCGAACGTGAATAAGATCAAGTGATGCTATTTTGTATGTTTTAATATTGCAGCGGGAGGATTGTATAAAAGTCGAATGATCGATAGAGTCTTGGTAGATCACTTCATTCCATTTTTACCGTTGGAACGACGACATGTAATCTCCTGCGTGAAAGTGGAGGCTAAACGACATGGGATGGACCAAAGTATTATTGACGAAGAGGCTGAGTAAGTAGAGTATCTAGTTTACCATTATGATACCATGTAATTAAATTTTCGCTAATCGTATAAAGAAATGAATGGCCCAACTATAAATTAACTTTATTATTTTGCAGAAAAATTGCTGATATGCTGACATATTGGCCAGCAGATTTAAAATTATACTCCACAACTGGATGTAAGAAAGTTGACGGTTTTGTAAAGTACCGAATTGCTGAGTTGGAATTGGCAAATTATAACGAGGATGATGATGATGATTATTCAGATTCAAAGACTGATTTGTGATATTATTAGTAGCTCGACAATATGAGTAAGAATTCTGTTATTAATTTTTATTACGTCAGCATTTCCAAAAACGTAATGGAGATATTTCGTCGAGAATATTCATGTACGATTCCAGTTTTATCTACTGTTAAAAAATTTTGTTTGCTATTGAATGTATATTTATGTGGATACGTCTGATTTATTTTATTTTAATCTCACCGCTGCAATGTTCAGTACTGTGTAGCTATAAAAGCAAAAATCTCTTCACTTTTACTTTTCACAATGAGTTCAACATTCAGAATCATATTTTTAAATACAGAATGTACGTTTTATCGAAGTGTTGGATGAATTTTTAAGCACATTAGCATATATGGTCAAAAAACGTTAACTATATATATGTATTGGCCTTTTAATCATTTTTGATTTGTGCGTCAGTCATTGTAAACAATAAAAGTTTGTAAGCAAGGAGAATATGAACTTCAGTCAGCAATTTTAAACGACACAGAAGAGTATATATTTATTTATCTATTATATCTATTGATTTCATAATAAATCAATGAGAAAATTGTATATTTTTGTACCATAACACGTTTACACAAAACTTAAGATTTATTTTGGCACTAACAGAATCCTGCGAAGTCTTAAGATGACATTTATTGTTATGTTTAACGGTACATGATTAGCATCAAGTAGTGGTATTTGTGAGGAACGGAACTGACCTATTTACGAAATGGAATTTTACCAGGATTAAGCCGCAGCGATTAAATTAATCCGTTAACAAAACTGTGGGAATGACGTTTAGAAATGAACATTGATCTAACATTTACATGTATTTAGTTTTACGTGCTAATGTCCTTACAGATGTGGTATGTAACTTGCTAACTTGTTTCTAAACTTTAGTCATTTTGTAAAAAATTAAGTTATTATTAAAAGGTCTATTTGTGAAGAACAAACAAAATCATCGATCTGGCGAAGATGAATTTTACATATAATAAATAAATACAAAAATACATACATGCTAGCTAACAAATATGATCACAAAGTAAAATGCTGCAAGGAAAGTTTTTATAAGGAAATATAGCTCAATCACAATATTATTGAAACATAAATATCTTTGGCTGCAATAGCAATAATAACTACCATGTACTTCTAATGATGTCAGTTGTGCTGACAGACGGGAATATTGTTTCATTCCTAAATTGTGTTAAATAAAAGAAAGACGATCCTTTAGGATGGCGTTCCAGGTACCTGGGCAAGTGGTAATGATTGATGTGTAGACGTTTCTGTTGAAGTGTAGTCGAACTGAACAATACCCTCACCGTATGTGACGCGTTCATATGGTCTTTCCAACCGAGCATCCAATCTGTTGAACATTTGAAAAGTATTTGTATTTGAAACAGATTATTTTTAAAATGAGTTTTTCAAAAAAAATCAATAGTTGCAATGGTTCTTTACGTACCCACTGAAGCTTTCAGCAAGTGAGTTATGCTGATACCAATTAATCAACTCGACCACAGACTTAAAATATCTTGATTCCGATAGATAAAATAACTTTTCATCTCGCGTTACTAGTATTTTCATATGTTTAACTTGGTCATTCCACTTTAGTGATAGAGCATACGTCGCATCATTAGCTGCGGCTGCTACCAGTGTTGACACTGGTCGTACCCTCACGAGGAATGTTCCGTTTAACTGACTGTCTAGAACACCTGTTGCAGTATCTCTGTCCATTTCGCCCGCATACCACGGATAGCTTTCTAAATGATTCAGATTTACGTAATGATGACATGGTTGAGTTGCAGATAACCGCATTCCATTGGAAGTGCAAGGTGAGTTCAGATTGTTCAATGGGAGAGGAGGAGAGGATGGACTAGTGGGTATTTTGACGCGTCGTGGGCTCCGCTGATCATCCAAGGAATTTAGCGTTGGGCTCTACAGTTTTCATAAAGAACAAACGAGGATAATGTTTTGATATATATGTACAATGCACAATCCACCCACCCACACTTTTACTAAGGTACAATTGACAATAAATAAATAACCTACCGAGACTGCTTCAACTAAACTTGGTGCATGGATTGGTAACAACGGTGGTCTAGGTGGTAGCTCCGGAGGATGTACGGTTCCACACTTTGGTAGTACGGATATGCAATCACGATGTACTCCAGCATCACATCTCACACAGCGATAGCCTTGATAAAACAACCCTTTCAGAAATTTGCTGCAGTATGCACAAGTAGCTCCTTTGGGGAATGTATGCATTGTCCAGTGATGATCCGTGCGCCTGCAATCCTCAGGCTGGATATTGTTACTGCCATAAAAACAGAGACTTAGATTAAACATAAATCAATGTAGTTGATTAAATTCGTTCAAGACCATGTCGTTATTTAAAATATATACACTCCTTACAGCGCATCTTCAATAGCTTTAATCCATCGCCTTTTCTGCTCGTCTGTTTGCGCGTACATCGTATAAACATTCTTCTCTTTGTGATGAACTAGATTCCAGCAGAAACTCCAACGTGGATCTCGTATTCCTGACTTGCGAATAGTTTGATGAACATCTTCAACTCGATACTCTTGCAGACAAAGTGAATGCTTGTAACTGTATTGTTCACCCTGAAAAGTAAGCAGCAACATTAAAGCTCGTATTCTACTATCTAATCCCATTTTCAACTATCCTATAAAGTTGACGAAAGAAACAATGAAACTATGTAATATACAAATAAATGTTCAGACTAGGTAGTAAAGTAAATCAATAAATAATCCAACACAACAACAGAGTGAGAAGAAGAATTATTGCAAATCATTATTACCCCAAAGAGTTTGTCCATCATCTGTTGATTTGAGATGAATTAGAAAGTGGCACAGACATGCAATAAGAAAATAAGCCATGTTCTTATTCCATCAGCACCCATCACCAAAATTGATTTAGAACGCACATGTGTCTATCGTACGTTATGCAATTAAAAGCTTCATTTCAAATCGGGCAAAAGAAAGAGTGTGTTACTCAATACTCGGAAAACAGTCTCTATTTAAATGTTATAGATAAACTACCTTCCCGTGTACATGAATGTATCTGTGTGTAAAATGTCAATATTCATGTTTCCGAGATATCTACACTTTCATGAAGGAGAAAAATAATAATAGAACAAAGGAAGTGATTATATCAAGCTGTTGACTCACCCTGGTCGGTTTACACATCAGCATTACTTTATCGAATATAAATACATATCTTGACTTCAAACGATTATCATCATGCCCTCTAATTCGTAGTTCTCCATCCTTTTGAAGACGGCCGTAATCCTTTAATTCCATCCCGTCCGGCATTTTTAAATCATAAATACTTCCCTACAATAACAAAATAGTTGTATATAACAAAAATATTTCTCCATTGAAATCTGATATTTAATTTGTCTTAATTGCTTACTTCAATTTGTCTGATTATCATTAATGTCTCGCTATCACGTTTAACTTCATTCGTAAATTCTGCTACGTCTGTCATTGCATCACGCGCTTTCTCAATTGATTTGTATTCGTCGTATCCGTGTTGCTCCTATAGGGGTAATGAAAAATGTAGAAGGTAAAATAAAAAATCCCTATTAAATTAAACTTCTTAAACAAATATACTTTGGGTTTTTGAATAGTCTACCTTTGAAGTTTCATCCAATAGCTTTTGTAGCAGCAAGTGGTATTTGAGTATTCTTTGCATTGGTACAGACAACACATCTCTTAGTTTAAATCGGCCTTCCTTTACGTCTTTTTCACATTTCTACATCAAAGTAAAGTAGCATAAATTGTAAATTAGTTTTTAAAAACCATACCTTATCTTTACATTACCTAACAAGGTTTCTTTTTTTACTTACGGCTATTTCTTGGCTGACGGCTTCATTTTTGGCGCATATTTCTTCTACCAAAGTTTGAGCCCGAGTTAAATTCGCACAATAATCCCCGTATATTATAAACTTTTCCTTCCAGTGTACAAAAACGTCCCCTAATGTTCTGTGCGAGCCACCGCCATACGGATATCCAGGAGAGACGGACGAGGAAGATGATGAGCTCAATGCTCTATTTAAATCACTGTGAAATCCAGTGTGTATCTCGCTTAGCTCCTAAATATATACATGTCCATATTGTTAATTAATAAATTAACTGCGCCAATAGCATAGGCAATTATGTCATCTATATTTTTACCTTGATTCCAAAAAATATGATTTTCCTATCCTCTTCTTTTAGTATACTCGACAGCGGCTTTACAAAATTCTTTTTAACCATGTTCAGGGCATCAATATAGTTGCTCTCTGTTTCTACTAGTTCACCCTTCACATAGTCTCGTTTTTCCCTTAAGGTTACTGGAGGCTATAAACGCATACCATATTATTTTAATCTCAATATAACTCAAAATCATGCATCATTGAAGATTACATTTACTTAAAGACAAACAACAGAAGCACATGTAGAAAGCATTAAACGTAAGAAAAGGAATGATAAAAGATAAAACCAAACATAAAAATCTGTACTTGTCTTGGTTGACGTTCTATGTAACATAAATCTTGATAAATATCCTCTTCAGTCTGAACAACTACTGCGTAATAATCTTCTTCAAATATTTCTTCCGGACCATTGCTAAAAGCAAATCACACAAGAATGCAAAATTTGGAATGAATTATTTTAAAAGCAAACAAAAATGCATACACATTATGAAACAGACATTCAAAACATAACAAACTGCAACTTAGAATTATTATAGATATATATGAGCATACACAATCAATTAAATCACAATATAGCGTCATGTCATGCCTTTTTAGAGTCAACCAAAACTTCAAATCAGCAAGCTAAACTCAAACTAGCAAATAACATTGAGCATTTGACTTAATTGTATAAAAATGACAAAATATTAAATGCTGACACCACAAAGTTAAATAGAACAGGTAGACAATAATAGGGAACTTTTCGAACCTGTTTTATTCGGAAAGTGATATAACAAAGTTCCTCGTAAATGCTCTCTTCCCTGTCCCCTCTGTGGGCCACAACTACAGGAGTTGAAGGCTCACTGGTAACAGTAATTTAATTATACCATGTTACTGCATAGCATTATAACTTTAAAAGATAAAAAACTAAAAATTGCCCTCTCCAGATGCTCCAATATCATATCACAAACCCACCGATATAATTAATCTATGTATGTAGTAAAACACATACTTGTTGAACTTTGTAAATCCTAAGCCCAGACTTTGTTAAGTTTAAAAACATATTTTGCTTGGAAATATCTTACCTAGCTAAATCTTCTAAATTCTGACACATTTCTTCGTCCAGAATGGGCGCTTCCTCTCCTAGGGCAGAGAAACCCCTAAGAAAATAGATAGAAAATATATAAGAGTACATATACAATAATGAATAAGTAAATGAAAAGTAATCTCTAGGATTTCATGCATAATTAATTTGTTACTTACTCTATTTCTGTACTTGCTGCTTTCGGACAACATGACAATTTGGACAGAGTAAACAACACCTTGCCAAAATCAGAAAGATCAAATAGCATGGGGGGCTGGAACAAGTCTGTGTCCTTCAGTTCAAAAACGTTTTTACAAACTTGAAGAAATGTTCGGATATTTCGCAAGCAAAGAAACTGTAAAACAAATGTAATACGTTCACTTATCAAAATCAATCAAGTTTAAATAATATCTGCGAATCGCGGATCATTCTCCGTTTTTTACTTACCTGAGCCATTTGTGGACGTTGAGAAATATCCTTCAGGTCAAGGGCCCCAGGCTGGATTAAATTCAAAAGACGGCATAGCTGAACTCCATCCCT
>JAQGAI010002889.1:0-11541 GCA_034696905.1 Lepidocyrtus violaceus
CTCTATTAAACCCCCACCCCAAAAGTTCAAATTTCAGTAATCCCCCATGGGGGATTATTAGAGCATTTACGGTATATATATAATTTTTAATCTGGAATTTATTTTTGATTGCATAAGCAGCTTATCCAAACAAATCGGATTCAATATTAATTTGTCTTCCCATCTGTTCTCAGTATTAAAACTTTGGAGTTTGGAGTTCAATTAATTATGCAAGAGAGGACACAACATAAGCTGAAAACTTGCTAAAAAGCTATTTGTTATCTAGTCGGGCCAAGATTCTTGTGGGTGCTCCAGTGCCAAAGTCAATCTTGAATGGTACAATCCACAGGTGAAACCCTCGAGGGGGAAGAACTTGTAAATTAGCCACGTTCTCCAGCATGTAAATGTTCCGGCTTGCAAAGAGCCGATGGGATAAAAATGTCTAGAAAAAGTAGCCGGTTTATCATGTACAAAAATGAACAATTCAGTTTTCAAAATTATGATTCAATTAATTTTGAGTAAGTATCTATAATCTGAAGCTGATATGGTGAAAGCGTATACCTTACTGTTCCCGGGGTCAATTGAGAGAACATCCACGCCCACCCCAACGACCTGACGTTCTACAGCCAAGTAAGTATCTGGCCGCTGTTACGTCAAATGCTAAAACAATTAAGAAGCCGAAATTTAACTTAAAATTATTCATGTTTCATTCACAATTCATACAATACGCAGTCATCTTGATAATTATATAAGAACTCATGCAGCAGCGTTTTACTGAACTCACATGGAAAATTCATTTCAACGTTCACCGACGCAGGATCTATATCCTCTGATGAATCCTTTTCTCCACGATATAGTTTCCTGTTGCCCCAGCGAGATGCCCATCCAGTGCGTACAAGCACTACTGCCCCCTGAGGAATCCTTCCGTGTTTTTCTTCCCAACTTCAAATTAAAAAATCGAAAATTAAAAAAAAACTCATCGACCGAAACATTTGAATTTTGCATCTACTTTACATGCAACTTACTCCAGAACATCCTTTTGTGTCAATGCATAGTTCTCGATCACGGTCAACTCCCCTCCTTTGAACTTGTGCACCTTATCATAGATGTCAATCATTACTCCAGGTACTTCAATCATATCCTCCAAGGGTAGCTCATGCAGCTTCCTCCCATGCTCGTTGAAATGATAAGGGGAGTCGATGTGGGTGGAACTGTGTTCCGAAGCACAGAATCCTCTCGAGGCTGCCCAGAATCCTCCTGGAGTGTAGCCCATTGTTTCAACGTGGAAACTAATTGTTTTCCCTGGCCACAGAACGGTTTCATTGTTGAAGGCGTAGGTAAGATCAATGAATTTATTTGGGCGGTGGTGCTTGGAAGAACCTTCTGACGTAGTGAAAAGTAGGCACAGTTGCAGCACAGTGGCCAACAACACGAGTGAGGATGAGTTTGGAAGCATTTTGCAAGTGATGGAGGAAGGTGAGAAGTGATCTTCAATTCAAAGGTCCAGTTTCCCAATTAAAAACTGAAACGTTATGAATGAAGCTAAAAAAATACAATAAGTCCGTGACTTTATTAAATAAGCAGCTTTCCAAACAGAAAATCTATAACTGGGCGGTCGTGGTCTGATTAATATGAAGTAAGGTTCAGATTCATACATTGTCCTTTAGGATGATAGTTTAACTAGTGATTAAAATCTGCAAGCAGATTTGTGTCGTAGATAAGTACAATCATATGTAACTGAAATCAAAGTATTTATGCAGATCAAAGAAGGGATTATAACATCTGGCTGACCTGGAATTGTATTTTAAGACTGTTAATTTTCATTCACCATTTTTAATCAACGTTTTTTGATACTTTTAATTTCGTACTTTGTACGGATACAGTACGAGGAATAATTTGACATTTGTAGTTTAATGAAATACAGATTGAAAGTGTCCAATGAAATCAACAAACTGATGTAGCAATTCATATTTAACGCAAATACACATATCAACGAATTGTCAGGATAAAATTTTGAGAAGCTTGTATTATTCTACTTTTGCTTTAGAGGTCCCGAGAAGGTCTGGAAGTTTCACTAGCCTTGCTATTCAATCTCGCCAATACTCGAGTGGGGGCTCCGGTCCCGAAGTCGATTTTGAAGGGGACAATCCAAAGGCTGAATCCCCGTGGGGGAAGAAGGTGCAGGTTGGCTACCATCTCAAGCATGTAAATATTCCTGCTTGCGAAGAGCCGGTGGGCTAGGAAGTTCTATAAAAGACAAAAAAAAATCATGCTTTCTCAAGTTACCCCAACGTATATGAAATAAAGAATCCATTCCAGATTTTATTTTTTATCCTTGGACTGAACGAACCTTGCTATTTCCAGGATCGATTGAGAGGACATCCACACCGACGCCAAGAACCTGTCTCTCCACAGCCAAGTACTTTGCACTGGACACGTCAAATGCTGAAATGAATTAGGCAAGTTCATAAATCGATTTCGTATAAAATTGATTTGTCAAATTAAATATGAAGTTTATTCAAATAATTTTAAGTGAGGGTTTACGAGAGAAGTTTTTTTAAACTCAAATATGTATATAATTATTAAGTGATGCAAACTTACATGGGAAATTCAGACTAACTTCCAACGCTATCGGTTGCTCATCCCCTGGAGCAGGCTTTACCGTCGTGGTGTCATCATTCGGTTCAGACTTATCCCCGCTGTACAGTTTCTGATTACCCCAACGGGATGCCCATCCGGTTCTTAATAGGACCACAGCCCCTTGTGGGATTTTCCCGTGCTTTTCCTCCCACCTATTAATTAATTAATTATAAAAATAAACAATGACAATGACGAGTTAAATACATGTATTTATTTATTTAATACGTTAAGTTTCGTTTTGAACATTTGCAAACTCACTCCAAAACATCCTCCTGAGTCAAAGCGTAGTTCTCAATGACGGACAGCTTCCCATCCTTGAACTTATGAACCTTATCGTAGATGTCGATCATCACCCCAGGGATTTCAATCAAGTCCTCCAGTGGGACTTCATGAAGTTTCCTCCCCTCCTTATTGAAATGATAAGGGGCATCGATATGGGTGGATGTATGTTCGGAAGTGCAGAATCCCTTGGACGCTACCCAAATCCCGGCGGGGGTGTAGCCTTGGTGTTCAGTGTAAAAACTGGAACTTCTTCCGGGCCAAACCATGGTCTCATTGTTGAAGGCGTAGGTGAGGTCTATGAATTTATTGGGGTGCTTGGCTCCATGGGACAAAGTAGCAGAGTGGAGGACTCCAACTGTCAAGGAGAGAAATAATAATTTTAATGCCATGATGAGCAAGGTGGCGGATTAAAAGAAAGCAATCGAGTGTCCAAGTGGAGGGCAGAAGACTAACTAAATGGTATTCATAGCGTGGCATAGTTTACAACTTGGATTAAAGTTTTACTCGCAATATTGCCGTATTACATTATCACGCAATAATACATCTCCAGCAGAAGAGAAGAAATTAAGCTCTGCCATGATCTTTATTTTCTTGTAAAAGTAATCTGGTTGTTGCATTGATTTGCTACTCCAATAAGGACATGAAACAAACAGGAAAAATCGATATTTGATCATGCATTTGTCGGATTTCTAGATTTTAATCGTTCTTGTTTTTACGCCTCGTGTGTTTGGAAAGGGCGTTTCTCAAGGAGATGTAGAATGTAGAGTAGATAAGCGTATGGATATCGATAGGGCGATCCAAGCTACTGACGATGAAACAAATTATGCCAAAGAAGAAGTTAAGGATGGATGGGGATCTTGATCTTACTGAAGAAGGTTGATGATAATGTTGATGCTGCTATATCTTGTGAAGATTAAGAAAGTGGGATGTTTGATTAGGTAACCTCAATACCTGGATTGCATATAGTACTTGGCTTGATCGAATCAAATGCATATACCCAACAATGCCTACTGCCTACCTAATCTTGCTCATATATCTTATTCGATTTCTATAATTGATGATGGTGATGATGGACATGCAATTGTTGATGATTGATGACAATTATGACTACGACAAAAGAAAAAACAGCAAATTCAAATATGGGGATTTTTAGACAACATACAAACTCCATATTTATTGGACTATTGTGATTCAATATTATCAACAGTTTTTGTTTCCATAAAAAATATATAGCACTTTCTTTATACTCCAAACAATCCTAAAGGAGTTTTATAAGCTATAATTGCCTTCTTCAACAAACATCACTCTTTAGGCATTTTTCCCCCAACATTGTACAAAACTAGAAAATATACTTAACTATACTTATCATTTTTCCATATCCTACATAATTAGTTATAGTATGCTGTCATTAGAACACAATTAGGTTTTACGGAAACAGTTAAGGAGAAAGTAAGACTTACATAATAACTGTGATTATCTTAATATAACAAAATAGGTCATAAAAGTATATAAAAAATCATTCAAGTAAAAGTGAGTAGGTAACTCAATTGGATCTCAGATCAAGCACATCAGAAATAAAAAGGCTAATAAAAGTAAGGGAAAATTAAGACATCAAAAGTCAGTTTACATTTTCAAAAAATTATTAGTTACAATACAAATCTACAGTATTTTTTTTCTGAGAGAGTATTAAACATTTAGCTTAGCACCCCAATAAAGTATTGATCGAAGTAGGTATCAAAATATAAAAACTATAGTTATAAGCGTAATTGGTATCAACATTAGTCGGACTGATTGCCATCATCATCATCATCGTCTTCTTCCTCCTCCTCATCATCCTCCTCCCCGCCACTTTTTTCTTCGTCTTCCTCTTCTTCGCTGTCCTTTTCTTCTTCTTCATCATCACTGGCAACTTCAGTATTGCCGGAGTTGGTCTTCTCCTTATCCTCAGGCTCCTTCTCATCGTCGTATGTTTTGTCTTCATCGCTCCCTTCGTCCACGTCGCTGAGCTCCTTGTCATTCTTTGAATTCTTCTTGGAGGCACGAACCGCCTGTTTCCCATTGATAACTGATCCATTTTTGTTGCCCGGGGCGTTCTTCTGGGGGATACCCAAAGCCTCCCGGAAGTGGACTGCGATGATATGGCAGGACATACTTTTGTAGGGGAACTCTTCGTCACAGTGGACGCATTTCAGGGAGTACTTCTTAGCCCCCTGCTCATGCCGCTTTTCATAATGTCTGAAGAGCCTTTTCGTTCCCATTTTCCCTCCTTTGATGATGTAGAAGCAGAGGTAGCAGCGGAGCTTATCCTTATGACCGTGGAAGCAGTTAAGAGCCTTCCCAGTTTCCTCGTAAGTCTTCTTGCAAAATTGACAGATAAGGCAGTTTTTCTTAAGCCATCCTGGCTTTGTGTAGTTTGGCTCCTCCCAGTCATCATCATCGGTGTCTTCATCTTCAATGTGGAAGTTCATGTTCTCTTCGTCGTCATCTTCCGCCCCAGCCCCCTTCCCACTATCGCCATTAGTTGCCGCCACTGCCTTCCGTCCACGCCCAGCGGTTTTAGTTTTCTTCGGGCTGTCATCCGCATCCTCACCATCATCCTCGGAACCATCCTGATCCTTTTCTGAAGCTTCGTCTTCGTCCTCCTCTGATTGTGGTGACTCCTCTCCATCACTGCCCTTCCTTGGTTTTTTGGATTTGCTGGTGCTTATTCTTGGGGGGCTGCTCTGTCGCCGCTTCCTACTGGCAGGTCCTGCCTTTTTCCCACCACCCGTTTTGGCTGCGGTCTTCCTTTTGCCTTTAGTGCTTTCAACGACCTCAAAATCGGAACTGGAGCCGTCGTCCCCATCCTCACCATCAGAACCTCCTGAGTTATCCACATCTTTGACAGTCTTCTTATACGTCTTTCTGGCCCTTCCTCTCAGACGACGGGATGCGGAAACTGTGGAACGGGAGTCCATCTCGTCATCCGATGATTGAACCTCTTGTTTTACGATATCCTGCAGAACAACAACAGGGTTCTTGTGGATATCTGGGATGGAGGAGCCTGGACTGCTCATGGAGGATACTCCCGACGATGGCGCTAAGCCCTTCTTCCTGCCCATGATGATTTACAGGAGAGTTGTGAAAACCAACCGGAAAAGGCTGAACACTGACAACTGAAGAATGTAAGTAGCAGTAGTTGGTAGTGAGGCAGGCGATTGGGAAGATGATTGTCACAGGAGAATAGACTGGAAATAAAATCAAGACAAAAAAATTAACTTCCAGTTGATAACTAAGAATAAGAAATGATAACAGCACAGCTACCGACCACCAATAATAACCAAGATCTTAATACCTAGCTTATATGCATGTACAATAATAATGAATGATACTCAAATGACATGAATCAGTAATGTCAAAACCAAAAACTTTGTCATGTTCCCAATAAACTATTTATTTTTTACATTAACTAAATTATTTCTGCTACATCTCACCTGTTTTGATTTTGATCCCGACTAGCGTTTTATTGCTTTTTAACTTCGCTTAACTGCCACTGCCGTTAAAATCTCCTCCTCGAGTATTTTAAATCTCCACAGTCCACAGAGTTAAAATATATGTACTAACTAACCACTTTTCTTCCCGTAAAAATACTTTCACAATTTAATTTAATTTATGATTCTATTAACAATTACAGCCTCTTCTGAGGACTCTGCGGAGCGGGCGCAAAAGCTGAAGTGAAGTCGGTGCTTTCTTCTTACAACTTATCACTGTTCCAAGCTACTACTACCAATAAATGCAAATGCATCAAATCATTTAAAATGCATCTTTATGAGCACTGAGCATTAAACTCAAAACCAACCACCCACCCTGCTAGATTTATCCCCGTCCTCGTCTCTTTCTTCATAGTTAGAACACACGTGTTTGCATAACGTTATGTACAGACAACATAACAGGTATTATATAGATTAGACCTGTCCTGTTTCTGTTATGTTTTTATAGCTTCATGCTTCTTATGTATACTGTACTGTATGTAGTGACTGAAGTAGTGCAGTCGGAGTCACCGTCACCACATGCACCGGCAAATCTCAGGATGTATTTTATAAGTAGCTGGTCATAGTCACTTCAATACAATAATCGGTCCCCCCGGTCCTTTGGATGAAATAAGTATAGTGTATACTAATACTGAAGAAGTAGAAGTTGCGTTAAGTATATTGGACAGTTCCTCACTTTTTAGTCGAGTACGCATCTTGATGATCGCTTTACTTTAGTTAAAAGTTGAGTAGATGTGTAGGCTTTTGTTTTATAGAACTTGATTTACTTACAACAGGGTCCCGGAGGGACGAGAACAAAGAACTGATATACCTATGTAAGGCATTGCATTTAGGTATTTTTGGTCAAACCAAGCGCAAGCAAGCAAGCGAAGCCAGCAAGAAAAATAGTATTCTTCCGTAAATCCAGTCTAGTTTGGATTTTGTTCTAATTAGTTTAATTTTTTTTTTGTGAATGGCTTCTCTGGTTTTGGTGTTCCGATAACGAATCCATCTTTTTTTTATGAATAGGCATGTTTTTGAATTGAAAGTAATTATGCAGCATTCTGTATATGGACATGCATGACAATTGTCAGCAGACAACTGAATAAGTATGATATTATGCAGGCATTTTATGTGGCTTTCGTTTTTCAGATTTTGGCTTGTGGATAGTGGACTGCAGTATAGGCATTCGGCAGGACCTCTTGTTCATTTGTACTAAAAAAAATATAAAGTACTTTAACAGTGCTTTAAATAATACCAATTCCTAACTTTTTTTAATCTGCATTTGACCAAATATTTCTTCAAAATATTGGCATTGGTGATGTCGGTTGATGCCTTTTTCCTTCTTCGTAAATCCTTTTCTAGGATTTCAGATTTGGATGTTGGGAGAGAATATTTGTTTAAATGTTCGAGTACCTAATTCTATTTCTGTTATGAATAGGTAACGTTTTATGTTCATGTACCTGGCTTTACTTGCTTTGCCTGTCCTGACGATGCGATGAGTCCTGTTCTGATGAGATCGGTCGCTTGTGCCTACGTGCATGGAAATACATAGATTATGTATTTACAGGGGAATAGACGCGGACGCGACAGAACTGAGTCTTAAAATATCTTGGCTTTTTTACCTTTATCTTAAAATAACTTCTACTCTACTACCCGCAACAATAGGCTGTAGTAGTAAAAGGCTGATTGTTACAGATACAATAGCAAAAATATGGAAAAAAGCATCCTTACGTACATAGGTACGTACGTAGCTCGTTCAGTAAAATCCCATTTTAATTTTGACTGGGTTCCATATTTCTTGGGGAATTTCAGTTAATATGACTCTTCAGTAGCAATTATTACTTTCTTCTAGGCATGCTAAAATATATGACAAATGATGATATGATGATAAAGAAATGTATCTAACTGCCAACGGCAATTCTAGGAAAACTGAAAGAGTCTGATGCGTGGAAAGCTTCTTGAAATTACATAGCATTCTAATTTACAATGAATTTACTTTTCCAATGAAGGCATGCGTAATAATAAGCATCATGCTGATTTTTAGATAAACCAAATGACAAACCGCTCGCGTCACGTCGCTGCTAGCAGCTTTCATTTTCATTTCCATTAAATATTTCCATTTCGCTTAAATATTATTCCATTTCCATTCTTTCGTGATGAATTCGAGATTGGGATAATGAAACTAACTATTCAATTACTAAAATACGCTAAAATATCTATCTCGTACTTCTTCTGGAATTCATGCAAATACTCACAATCAGTATACGAGCAAATATTTTGAACTACCAACCATGTAAGCAGTTTCCAAGCATGACAAAGAAATGCAAATAAATCCCTTCCAGCAACCTCTATTGTAAGGACTCTCGTGTTGAAACGAGAATATATATTTATCTGTCTGAGTGAGCAGATTTTGATTTTTATCTCTGGTCCTTCTTTTATTTCTGCAAGGTTAGTTTCTTTCCCCTTCCACACATCCAACAATCACCTTCTCATTTTCCCTCCAAAACTCCCATCATGGTCCATCATTTCATATGTATGCCCCCAATCTGGTCTGATTTTTTTCCGTTTTGTCTACGGCTATGTTACAAACGGCACCGGCACCATGTTCTTTTTCTTGGAGGAAGTCAGCCAAGTTAAGTGGAAAACGGAAGCAACAAAAGACTCTCACTCGCTGCAAACAATACAATGAAACCCAGGCCAAAAGACATACATTTCCTTCTCAAAATTCACGGTTGGGTACAAAAGGAAAAGCTCAAATATCTCTGCCTCGCTTCCTTTCAACTGTCTCCCACTCTTCCTTCCGTTTTATTTCGCTTGCGAAAAGTTGAAGTTCGCACAGATTCCTTTTTCCCTCTGTTGGGAGGTAAAACGCATTGGATAGAGAAAGGGAACAGACAATTAAGGATCTTGGCTGGGGGAAGTTGTAGATCTTCAGGATGATGTTTAGCCATTGTGTTCCGTGTTCCTGCATGTTCATGTTCAGTCGCCTTTAGAATAATCGCTTTTTATTTCCTCCCACCCACAATCCCGGAACCCAGCAAATGCAAGCGATTCTCATGGGGCTTGTACTCCATTATTGAAAACCGTTATCTTAAAATGGGTTAGCATTTTAACATTTATGAAGATTTTGCTTTAAAAAAAAAACTCTCGAATTTTATTCTGAGTTACTTTCGGGAGTTTAAGTTCTGTTGGTAAGTAATGTACTCTCAAGAACTTCACTATGCTGGAAAGTGTAAAGTAAATCTGAAAGGTAGAACAAAAAGGAGAACGAATACACATACACATACATAGCCTTGCAAATAAATTTAAGAGAGAAAGCAAAAGGAGCGGTGTTGAGATGGTTAGATGAGGTTAGATGGGCGGATGAGTAGGATTTTAAATTTTATTTTCACTTTCAATCTGTTAAATTTGATTTTTCATAAAATTGAATTGGCTTTAGAAGAAATTGCAAACAAGAAATTTAGAAGACATTTAGGATCATTTATCTGAGTCTGAGTACATTCTGAATTGAAACGTTCGAGCACTTTTTTACCTACCAAAAACTTTCTTTTGACACTGCTCATGTAAAATTGAACAAGGAAGTGAAAGTAAAGGAAATGGACAAGAAATTAAAAAAACATATGCCAATTGAGATACAAAAGTGTGTTTAAATTCAAGTTTGTTGATGGCATAGCTCTGCTCTTTTTCTAAAGTAAAACTAGAAATTTTAACTTTTTTCTTTAACATGTAACCAGAGACCGCACTACAAAGATAGGTATTTTGGAGAGAAAGTGAGCATTTGCATTTGGTATGATTTTAGCCTAAACGGTTTAAAAAAAATGAAACAGAAGAGGAGATCATGGGTGAAAAAAGGTCGGAGAGAAAGCATAAAAAAAGCGAGATGAGATGACAGCAACTGTCACTATGATGCTAGATGAAAAAAAACTTGGATGGATGAAAGTAAAAGTGGGAACCGTTAAACTGGCCGTAGCAGTTCTTCGTTACTTTCCTAGCGAGAAAACACTCAAACCCCATATGAAAAAAATTATCCAAAACAGGAGAAGAGGAAAGGTAACTTAATCAAACATGTGCAAGTAACCCAATTTTAGTAATAATCTGGCTGGGAATTTCTCTTATTATCTTTCTCCTCAAATCCATAATGTGAAGCCATACGGAATGAAATAGGATGTGTTGTAATAAAATTTTAGGTTAAACCTTTATTATTATTATTAATTACTACAATCCACAGTCATCCCGTCAATAGAAACCGCACTCAAAGTGATTCAATCAATCTCACTTCTTATGACGAGTTCTGGTGAAATGAAGCTAGAAGGATTGGATTGGAGGAAACAACTTCCGTGATAGGGAGAGATGATGTTCTTGGAATGTAGTTTATCTTAACAGAACATGAGAACATTCAAATTATCTTTGGACACCATTCCAACTTTTGCATTTATAATATTTCGGTCACCTTCACCAAGCCGCTGTTTCCAGCTTTTTAAAGAAAAATTGACACAATTCAAATTAAATTACAAATCGTTCAACATATTTACAAGACTGAACTTATTTTCGTCTGATTGATGCAACTTACAAGCAACTAAACTTGGCACATGGAAATGCGCTTTCTTTGAGATAAAAACAAAATCCAAATCAAATACTTTCTTCTCTTTCTACTTTCTACTTTCTTTTCTTCTACTTCTTCTCTTCTCTCTCTTCAAATACGTAGTTTCCTGGCTGCCATATTGCGTACGCGTTTTCGAATGGTTTTATTTATTTCCATCTTCAATCTGTGTGAGCTGCTGCATTTGACAGGTACAAAATTAACTCGTGTCAGCCCGCATGTTACATTTAAGAGTGAGGCCTCTACCGGCAATGCAATAATAAAAAATTGAATAGATTTTGAAACACGTTCGGATTATTTCGTTATTTTTCCTTTCCATCATTGTTTGTTGGTGACAGGCTTCAATTGAACAAAGAAACTCTGGCATCGCATATGTCTAAGCATTTTGCAATAAGTGGGGAACAGAAAATTAGTATTAAGTGGAAGTACTTCTACGGACAATGGTTTAATTTAACTGGAGTGAGCGAGAAAAAAAGATTTTTGTAAACATTTCCCAGTTATGTTTCGTTATTCGTTTCATACATTTTT
>JAQGAI010002890.1:0-11541 GCA_034696905.1 Lepidocyrtus violaceus
AAGGCGCCTGTAGGGTTTGAGTCTTGGAATGCGAATCGTATCCGGCCCCACGTTAAATTTTCAAAATTTAATACAGGTGAGGTGAAAGGTAGTTTTTAATTAATTAATTAATAGTAGTGACTTAAATTTTAAATATTTTTTAAAAATATTAATTAAATATTCGCATTACAATAGCATGATCAATGATTGTGATTCATTGGGTGTTGGGTGATGGGATTATTCCCACAATTAACAGAACAATCATTTAATTGTTGAATATATTATTTTCTTGAGTACTCTAGCTAGCTAAATTGGAAAAGGGGTAACCGACGCGAAGGACAGGAAGTGGAGCAAAAACGTAGTAGTGCATTGGACTGTGAGGAAGGATTGGGAAGTGTTTTTATTGGGCAGTTAAATTAAGGTGAGACAATTAATTTGAACTGTAAATTATTTGTTAGCTATTTTTATGGTAATTCAATTCAATGTGTAAGTACCTCTACTACTTTCACTTTATAATTGATGATTGAATCATCTGACTCTTATGTCTTATTTGTTTTGTTATCTTCTCGAGCGTGAAGAGGAAAGTTTATAGAAACTCCAGGAACGATGTCAAGTATTGTTACCAGCCACAAAATCCTGCTCCGCATTTGGGCAGCGGTTTGCTGTGATTTTGAAAGCGTTATGGCGAAGTACATGGGTTCCAAAGGTTGGCGCTACGCACATTTCGCCAGAGTGTGTAGGGAAACGCAGATAACACTTGTGATGCACATGTAAGTAGAACAATTTACTTTGGTAGTTAGATTAGATTTAATTAAGATAAAAGGTACTCATGAATTATCATTATCATATCATTATCGTTTTTCATAAATTAGAGTTTTGTATTTACCAGATATATAGTGATTTTTGGAAGATGTAATGTAAATATAGTTTTTTTGCATTGTTTGTTTCCTTACAGTACTCAAGCTCGAGGCAAATGCAAGGACGAGCATTACAATCGGATAACTGACATAATTTTCCAGATCTGTAAGGATTTGTGGCTTCTTGCTGGAAACACCATCCGAGACAGAGCGAAAACCAACAGGGACAAATCTATGGAGCTGAAGAGAGGCTTGGGAGGGTTCTACCTGCTCTATACGATGTATGAAAAGCAGCCAATTCCAGATCGTGTCAAGATTGCTCTGAGTCTGGAGGACATGAAAGCTGTGAATGAGTTTATTGCTACTGCTCAGGAACTTCCGTTCAGGACTGAGGTGAACTTCATGTTGGAGTATTTGTTTCACAAGAATGCATTCCACTTCTGCTTATACTCCGAAGAGGTAAGGGTTACAATATGTAATTGATGTTAATAGTTTTAATTTTAATTAATTGTCCACGTAGAATGGAACTATTGACGATAGAACCAAAAAAAATGTTTACAAATCTTTCTTATAGTTCCGGTTCGACCAGACAACTCGCAACTTCTTGAATAATAGCAGGAGTGAGGTAGTCAACCTAACTAGGCGTATGCGTGAAGTGCAGGATGTTCTGGCTTACTCATCGGCTCACGACAGGCTGGAATCTGCAATTGCTGATTTGACGAAGCTTAAAACTGAGCTTGCACAGGATTTGCTGAAGACAGCAGATAGCGCAAGTAAGATTTAAATTCTCTACTAACTAACATAGCATTTAATGGTTGATTGATAAAAGTATTTGTATTCGAAGTTGAGGATAGATAATTCTCAGGTGATAGGTTAACCAAAACAATTTTTTGTTGCTTTAGATTTGCAGAAACACTTGAAGGAGACATCTGCATTTCGAATGTTCATCAGAACGCTTCCCAGTGACAACCTAACGAGGGCACTCTCCAAAATTGCAGCTTTGATTGATAAGCCGGTGGTGACACTTCAAGCCTTGACCGCAACTGAAGCTATCGATCGGCGGATGATTATGGAAACCAAACGTAGAATGGAGGTAAAAGGCTTCCGCAGATTTCACATATGCTATGCTACTACAAGAATTACAAAATTTTATGCTGTTTAAATAATAATAATAAAACGGTCATTATTTATTTTACTTTAGCGCGCCCGTAAGAAGGCATGCCAAAATGTGGATCGGGACGGTGAAGCGAAGACAGCTCGTCCTTACGTTCGAGAAGGAGGGATCTTTGGACGTAAGAAGGAAACGGACGAGGGCGACGACAAATGCAAGAGGCGAGAACGCGGAGCATGTAGTGGAAACCTTTGGGTTTACATCAATGGATATGATTTTGATAAGCCTATGAATTCAAGTTCCGCATCGGCTGGTCCTATTATCACCGAAGAAGATGAAGATGATGTGGAAGATATTGCCGAGAACTAAAATTAGCACTACCTCTTTCTTGACTTCGTTCTTAATCTAAATCAAGATTGTTAAACAGCGAAAGCAAAATGTTCCAAAAAATGTATTACCTACTTTGTGTTTGTTTTCCTAATTGTGTGCTTTATTGTTCGTTATAAATATTGACTTCTATTAACTATGAAGAGTATGATGTAGTAATTTTAGGATGCATTACCACCCCTATTTCTATTATAATGGTTATATTATGGTTTCGTATAATACATCTCAGCTATTGTGTTAACTGAGTGAAATAAAGCGAAAAGTTTGTTATGTTTCTCCCAATGTCTTTTGTTGTTTTCCCACTTCGCTTTTTATTCCCCCAAATTAGAATAACCGAATTCACCAATGACTTTTGATGTTATCTCATGTTAAGCGTGTATTTCGAAAAGCAGGTTAATGTTTATTATTTAGGGATCAAGTGAAACCATTTTAGAAAATGATTTTGCTAGAGGAGACCTTACTAAATAGATTCGTTTTTCATACTTGTGTTCAACTTTTTATTCAGATTCAAGTATTTTATTTACTACTTATTAAATACTGTATCAGTAGCTTAAACAGTTCTGATATGTAGAATCAATACCAAACACCCGGAAAATTACTTTTCGCATCCAACAGCTCCCTCTCCGCATTACTGTCCCAGCTAAATGCTCTCACCGCATAAGGTTTCAAATCCGACCCCGCAGCCCCACTAAAGAAGTGTACAAACTCTCCCAAATTGATATCCCTCGCGTACTCCCATCCATTATCCTTCCTTGGGAAGTGCTGTTCCAACTTGTCAAAATACCGGCTTAGCACTTTACCCCCACCAAAGGTCTTATAAATGGGGTAAAACCAGTCCCTAAACCAGTACGTATTATAGCGAGGGAAGTCATGCTTAGTTTGGAACATTTTCCCATACCACCGCTCCAAATCCTTCTGAAGTCCCATGGAGTAGTAGACATCAAACGTGAATATCTCCGCCCACGCACTATCCCCCCACAGTTGATACGTCGGGGAGCCATGAACCCCTTTCGAAGACCACTCAACAATGTGAGCCACCTCGTGAGTTATCGTGTCCAAATCATCCATCCCAATATTCCGTGGCCTTGACCAGGCCCCCTCATCACTCCCAACAAAGTCAATCACATTCCTGCACTCACTTTGAATATCGAAATAGCTCTGGATTGAGTTATAGTTGTAGATGGAGGAGGGTACTTTGGCATGGAAGAATGCAAAAAGCCTACCATTTTCTGGGCCAAAGTTCCCATACGTTTGCTTCACGTAGGTCCATAGCTTCCTCAGGTACTCGGAATGAAACCTCAGGCCAGTCCTCTGGATGTCATCGTTGTAATAAATTAGAGTGTCGAAACCTTCTGCAACCCTCGTCATGATTTGTCCGTGGCCTGACCACGTCTCATGGATTTGGTGGGGTGCTGGGGATAAGAAATCCCCGCAAGGGCTGATGGAAGTCAGCTTATCGTCGAACTGCACATTTGCCAGGTTATCCAAACTTGTGTAGATCCTCTTGAACTTCCCCTGACAGCAGGGCTCATCATAGAGATTTGCGCAGAAGGGGACCACTATGGAGGACGCTCGATCGTTGAAGTCTACGTGGAAGAGGTTATGGCACCGGGTCACGTTGAAGCTTCGACTGGGTCCTAAAAAGTTTATTTAAATTAAAAATTACTTCCATTGACTTGGATGTTGCATAATGGATTGTTTACTTTCCTGGATTCATTTTAACTAAATCCGATATTAATCTACCTTTGTAATATTTATGGTCGAACATTGTGACTTGGAAGGAGACGCATGAACAGTTTGTCACAAATCCTATCCCGATTAGGAACACTTCAAATAATATTATATTAAACATTTTCAATTTCTTTGAGAGTTTAATGAAGTTAATAGGGCTAGCCATATTTCTTATTTCTAGCATGCTGCCGTTCTTCAATGATGATGACGTGACACTGACTAATTGCTGCGTATATTTTAATTTCTCATAATCCGACTCCGATGTACAAGCATACATATTGTTTGAATAAAATTATTACGAGTTTTTTTCTTCCGATAGTGCATTGGTCTGCTAATCGGAAGCAGATATGCAGGTGCATGTAATTCATGGCATGTTATTCACAGATTTATTGCCTGCTCTCATGTTTCCCCTTGCTTCTAACATCCCATCCCATTAGCTTCATGAGCAGCGGAGAAAGTAGATTAAAGTGATTAGTGACCATGTAGCAAGTGAATTAAGTATACCTAAATACATTCTAAAGAGATTATAGATAGACATAATTTATTATCCTTGTTCAACATGACATGGCTTGTCAAGCGTAATCCAATGACAACTTGCCTTGCCTAATATGTATCGGAAATTTTGCTTGCGATTGAATCGAGATTGAGATTCAAGATCTACATACCTAGATGAAGTCGTGAATATCAGTTATATTGTTCGTTAGGCTAAAATATTATTTTTATGAATAACAATTGGAAGAAGAAAAACCAAACTGCATATTATGCATACAGGAGATGTTTGCTAAACACGGTTCATGGAACACAACTGTAATGCATGGAAACATTTGCGGTTGGAACATATTTCTCGCTTCCCTTCCTTTGTTCATGTTCATATATCCTTTCCCTTTCTTCAGAGAATACATGCGATGTTGTATAAGAAACTCGACATGGTAGGTTCATATTACCTTAGTATGTACTTTCCTAAGCATATCCGCTGCGCTGGAGTCATATCGATCGATACCAGCTCGCGTAGTTTCTTGCATGTTCTCCCCCACAAATTTGTTTTTGGCACAACTCCTCCAGACAATTCCATACGGCAAGTTTTTAGATGCGTATTATCATCCTGTCCAGTACAGCAGATTATGTTGCAGCTGGTGAAAAGTCTGCACCTGGAAACCAACTGGGCAGATCTATTCAAACATTCAGTAAGTTTAAGTCAGGTCTAAATAGGTACGTCAATCTGCTAGTATAATTTTTATTATTCTAATATAAATTTATTTCGCCCGTCCGATTATTCTGTCCCAATAATAGAAGCTCCCAGACAGTTATACATTTACTGTAGGTAGAATATGTGCACATAACAACATAGGTATACATATTCCAAACGCTAAAATGAATATTCAACACGAGCCAATCGCATTTGTTAGTCCATGGTAGATCTATAGAGTATTTTTTTCCATACATCTATGAATAGATTCCAACACTTTATTGTAATCAGTCGTTAGCCACTCAACATTATGTAATTATTTTAGGACGCGGATTGAGTCAACAGTTTTGCTCATTGTTTTTGTTCTTATTTTGTATGCAGACAATGAAGGAATACTAGACTTGCTGGAAGGAATGACTTGAATCTGATCAAAACATATTCAACCCGGGGAGGGAGGAGAGCGATTCGATTTAGTGAAAGTTTTTTTTTACACATACATTTACTCCATTATTCACTCCATTGATTATACGCAACCCACTGTGCAAATCGCAGAGGAGGCGAGGGAAGTAAAGCTATTCTTCTGATTGTTTGTCAATCTGGCATTTTATCCTTTTGGATTGGAATCAGCACGCCTCCTTTTCCCGTTCGATACAATGCTGGATTTTGGGGATGAGTTCTTTTTGGATGAGGACAAGATGTAAGTTGACTTGATATACATAAATATAAAGCTACATCAAAAAAAAATTAGGAAACGGGTAACCGTATAAAAAGCACTGCTCTGTTTTGTGAATCAGTGTTTCTATGTTGTAATTATATTATGCTAAAATGCATTCCTCCAACATGCAACACTTCAAACTTGGGTGAGAAAGTCCCAAGGATTCCACTGACTACCTAACCTAAACATACTTGTTTCCAATATAAATGATTTTCCCATACATATACCTAAATGGTTTTTTATGTTTTTTTTATTTTGTTTTTATAGCTTGTAAACTATTATTTTCCCCCAGATCTGATTTTTAATGCAACACACTCATTTTTAAGTTTGCTCCAAAATTGGATGTGAATTGGACACAATAAAGCATTCATATAATGCAGCGACACCGTTATTACAGCCGTAGACATCCTGATCTTGAGTTTGATCGTTTTTATGCTGACCCTTTACTCCCCATGGCTTACCGTAATTATGAAGGGTACTACGATATGGAGTATCCGGCCAATCATTTTGTAGAGGATCGAATGTATGTTGTTCATTATGATTTTTTTGTATTTAAAAAAGTATATTATGCTAAATACAGCCATTTCCGGTTCTGGCAGTCTTTGCAGTGTCTAACTCTAAATGTGCCACATACCTAAGTATGTATGTACAGAGCTGTGTAGTTTTTTGTTTCGTGTTTTGTAGATGAATATATTTGGTGAAGGGTAAAAGTAATGATGATGATGATACTGGTGATAATCGCAGTTAAAATGCATGCTCATTGCCCGTTTACTATTAATTTAAATTAATTTATTCACATTTCACACATATATTTACTACTTCACGAAAACCTCTATCCAATCTCTATCTTCTATTTGTTCTCACTGGATTGCATACAACCTCACAAGGAAGGGAAGCTCTTTAATTGATCTCTCCAGTAGTGGCGGAGAGCCATTTGCTTCTACATCTGCGCATTCACAACCTCAACTTCCGTCCACAATCACAGCATCCGTTGCCAGCACCAGCACCACTCGCTCAAGCAGTTTGACTAGAAGCACTAATACCAATCCCCCATCATCAACACGACCTCTCCCACCGCCTTCCCTCTTCGGTCTCAACGTAGACATAATTGATGACGACAGTCCATTCTCATTTAAATCTCAACAACAACAATTAAATTCGTCCAGTATTTTGTCCAGACGCTCTCCAACGACAGTTCCAACAGTTCCAAACGAGATTTCTGATTTTCAGTGCTTTCCTCCTGAAAAAAATGTGGACGGTCTCGGGAAAAAGGAAAGTAGCAGTAGTAGGAGGAGGGATGATTTCCCAGAAGAGGATGATGATGATTGTGAAAAAGAGGATCAATTTGTTAAAAGGCTTCTGTGCACTGACTCAACATCTCCACCGCCCCAGTCACCGTTGAAACGTAGTGGTATTAATGCTAATGGTGCATGTGCCAATCACAAGCACCAACATCACCACCACCTTGAACATGAACACGAACAGAGTGCCTGGCTTCCCATCGATTTAATCCAGCATGACAATCTGTAATCATTATTTAATGAGAAACACAACTATTAAAACTGTAAACGAATTAGTTTTAGTGGTTTGTGTGGTCTGAAAAGTAGTCGGAGCAGTCAAAAGACCAGACGTAGCAGTAGTTTTAGGTTATGGGTTTGGTTAATAATATGGCATGTTTTTAAGTAATTATCAACTGGTAGATAAAGTTAGTTGAGTTGCCAGATTGCTTTTTACATGTTTTATGGCATAATGCACTACTGTGACTTGTGACATTCTGCTAATTTTTGGCGTTAATTTAATTAGCAGTGGGATCCAATTCGGATTTAGAAGAATGGATAGCTTTGAACTATATTTATTGTAACTTGGCTCGCTTAAATTTTGTCCAGTGAAACTAAAACGCACTATCTTAGATTGAACTATTTTTGGGGCAATATGATACAAATAATTTAATTTAGATTTTATTTTACGCTGTGATTTTCCCAGGGGCCTCAAGGTCACATCCGGGTCGGTGACGATAACCAAGGATGGGAATACGAATATGATTGGGATCAGTATTGGAGGCGGTGCTCCAAACTGTCCATGTCTTTACATTGTCCAGGTTTTTGACAACACGCCGGCGTCCAAAGAAGGGACGCTCCAGAGTGGGGATGAGATCACGGGGGTGAATAATGTCACCGTGAAGGGGAAGACTAAGGTGGAGGTTGCCAAAATGATCCAGAGTATAAAAGTAATGTTTTTTTTAAACAATATTTAAAAAATTGGCTCGTAATTTGAAATTGATATTAAAAATTAACTTGATTTGTTTTTAGAACGAAGTAACCATTTCATACAACAAACTTCACGCCGACGCAGCCCAGGGGAAAAGCCTGGACATAATTTTGAAGAAGGTGAAGCATCGCTTGGTAGAGAACATGAGTTCAGCCACAGCCGACGCACTAGGACTCTCCCGAGCCATATTATGCAACGACAATTTAGTCAAGAAGCTGACGGACTTGCAAAGGACGGAGGTCATGTACAGAGGCCTGGTGGAGCATACGCAGAGGCTGCTAAGGGCATATCTGGAACTATTAAGGGTGATTAAATTATTTGGGGAGACTTTTGCTGTGATTGGGGTACGGGAGCCGCAGCCAAGGGCGTCCTTGGCATTTACGCAGTTTGCAGACTATCACAGGCAAATTGAGAAGAGGGGAGTGGATATGGTGAAGAAATTGAAACCGGTGGGTGAAAATAGTGAAATGAAATGGAAGGGTCTTAAAATAATTATGTAAATGAATATGGAATACACAGTTAAATTTTTTGTTACTGTGAATCCTGCAGATTTTATCAGATTTGGGGACATACCTCCACAAGGCCATCCCAGACACGAAGCTAACGATAGGGAAGTATGCGGATGCCAAGTTCGAGTATTTATCATTCTGCCTGAAAGTCAAGGAAATGGACGATGAGGAATTTAATTATGCGTCCGTGCAGGAGCCTCTTTATCGAGTGGAGACTGGAAACTACGAATATAGGTTTGCCTTTCTAAAAATGTAAAATAATGTGCAAATATTATAAAATATGTCCCCCGCTTGCAATTACAAAAGTGTATATTTAATTGATACTCATGAATTATGATGCTTTTAAATATCATTCTTATAAATACCTTTCTCTATTTGACAGGTTGGTCCTCCGATGTCGGCAAGAGGCCAGAGCCCGCTTCGCCCAACTCCGCTCCGATGTCCAAGTCAAGCTGGAACTATTGGATAACAAGCATGTCCAGGATGTGGCCACCCAACTCCAAAAACTTTCCAAAGGACTTGCCGAATTCTACGAAGACATGCATCAGCTCAGCAAAGAGAATGCTAATCTATTCCCAGTCGAAGTGGATCTCACGGATAATGCATTCATTTATGAGAAAAGTTTCGAGATATTTCCTCCGGATAATGATGAGCCGGAAACTCTTCTCGTTGACGATGAATAAAAAAAACTTAAGAATGTGTATGTGTATCATATAAATAAAACCATTCCATATGCATTCCAGCAAAATCTCAGTTCGCTCCGCGAATGTTCAATATATTTAATTTCATCATAAGTAATTTGTTATAAATAGATAAGTCATAATAGGTTTATATACATTATATATCTCATTTAATTAACCAAGCATTTAATCAAAATTATATCGTGTCTTACCCAGAAAACGGACGTATTTTATGTTACTTAAGCCTCTTCCTCCTCCTCTTCTTCCTCTTCTTGTGGGGCAACCTCCACCGATTGGGATTCTTCTTCCTCTTCCTCCTCCGCTAACTCTTCCTCTTGTTGCTTGGCAGGGGAGGGTTGTTGAGGTGTTGCTTCAGATACTTCAGACGCCTCTTCCTCCTCCTCCCCTTCTTCTTCAGCTACCTCTTCCACGTCTTCAGCTCCAGTTTCTGTTGTGGCAGCGACGGAGTCAGCTTCATCAGCCTCCTGCTCCTCAGCTTCCGGTGCAGCATCCGTTATTACAATTTCCTTCTTCTCGACTCCATCTTCCTCGGCTACCTCATTAGGTTCTTCCTCCTCCTCCTCCTCTCCTTCACCTTCAGCGGCCTCGCCTTCCTTTTCTCCTTCTTCTGCAGCCGCCTCACCCTCCTCATTTTCATTTTCTGGCTGCTCCTAAAATCACAGCTCATTAGTTTCATCCTGGATTTTAACCAGTCACAGTATCAAAAAGTTAAATGCTGAAATTTTAAAACATCCCTCCCCACCTTTCCTTCAACCTCCTCCTTAGATATAACTGCTTTGATTGCTGCCTCTTCCTCCTCAATCTGCTTGATGGTTTGCCTAGGCATATCAGCCAGCCATGGTGGCAACTCCTCTGGATTCCGTTTGGTGAATACCTCCTGGCGCTTCTGCCACTCATCGTCCACACGCGTGTTGTATTCCGTAATGAATCCCTTCAATACAAAGCAAGCATGATTATGATTATTATTAAACTGTCCCTGCTCAATAAAGTTAAATTAAAATGCAAAAATAAAAAATAAAACATTTGATGCTCATACTCCTTCAAATAGTCCCTTAGTTTCCCCGAATGGTCTGAGACCCTTTCTCCTCTCGTATTTGGAAGCAACTCTAATTTTAGGCTGGAAATAGAGAAATTAACAATTCATGACTCAAATAATTTTTATATGCAGTGCCTTAGTCGGTGTAATTTAGGTTGCGAAATATTTACCGGATATTTTCCTGTCAAGGCCCTGCACAAAATATTTGTAAAAGATACGTTACATTTTTATGGCTATTTTTATTTTATTTTGTAAATGGGCAATGGATAGGTAACTTTTGTGAGCTTACTCAGGTTCCAGTCCAAGTTTCAACGCTTTCTGCCTCAACTGCTGCTTCTGACGTTCTTTGAGCTCTTTCATCTGGAAATATAAGAAAATATCTTTTTTAAATTAGTGATACATTTTTGTTCAATAATGCATATGATAGCTCATTAGAGTATGTTTTTTTGTTTTGTTAAAGCTAACATCGTATTCCTGTCTCGTCCTCTTCTCCTCAAGGTCATACCGTTCCGTTTCCAGCTTAATAATTTTATCCCACATTTCTTGACATTTCCGTTTCAATCTTTCCTTTCGAAGGCCTCCGATTTCCAAAGGTTTGATTATGACTGATAAGGCAGCCTCCTTCATTGCCTCGTATTCCTCCTTGGTTGGCTCCTTGGTTGTGGTCTGTTCTTGAGCTTGTTCTTTCTGTTTTCAGAAATCAGAAATCGTTCAACCATAAAAATCAAGAAGTGTATTGAGAAGGGAATTGAGATGAGAATGATGAATTGTTAGTTTAGCTCTTCATACTACGGTCGACGCAATCTTGAAGTTTCGGCCTTTGGTCTGTTCCTCCATCATTTTCTGCCTTTTTAACTCTGCTTCCCGAAGTCTCTCAATTTTGGCCTCTTGCTTTCTAATCCTCTCCTCCTCGGCCATTTGGATCCTCATTTCCTCTTCTTCACGCATCATCTCAGCGAATCTGGCGGCTTCCTCTGCCCGTTGAGACTATGATTCCAAATAGAATGTCATGGTGTCTCACATTACCCCAGTAGTTCAACATTATCAACTAATCAATCAAT
>JAQGAI010002891.1:0-11541 GCA_034696905.1 Lepidocyrtus violaceus
GAATACTCGTCGGTCTTGGGGAGTACTCTGGTGCCCATTCTCGGCTTGGGGGACAATTTGGGGCTGATCCCTTCACTGGGGGAGGATATCGGCTCATATGTCTCGTCAATCGTCCGGATCTCCCTGGAACTCCGGGAGCTCCTCGGTGTGGTGGGGGAGTAGCCAGGATTGTCCATATAGAGAGGGGCTCCACTGCCTCCACCACCAAATGGTATGGGACTCTCTTCGTTCGTCGTTGAGGAGCCGCCATCATCCCCAGTGTTCCCTCCCTCTTCATCCCCATCCGTATCGATGTACTCGTACCGATGCTGTTGCGTGTCATTTAAGTCCAGCGGGGTCTCCGTGACCGGGAAGCCCAGCCCGACGTGATTCCCGCGGGCGTCAAACAACGGGTCGAACTCCTGGACCACGGAGCTCCTGTAGCTCAAGTTGTTGTTCAGCGTGCTATTACTCCCGGAATCGGACTGACTTAGGAGGACGACCGTCCCCTCCTCAATGGCCACCTCATCATACTCGTGGGACTTCTTCTTCAAACTGTCCCGCTTACCACTGAGTCTTCCGCTGCTGCTGATGCTACTGCTCCCGACACTGCTGGAAGTACTCCGACTAGAGGAATGCCTCCTTATGACGGAAGAGGATGAGCGGTCCGTGTCCGTATCACTGCTCCGGTTTAACTCCGGGGAGCCGGAGAGGGATGCTGACAAGGATCTTCGTTTGGCACTGGAGTCAACAGCCATGGAGGAGTGGGAGGGCTTCTTGGGCGACCCTTCGGCGGTGCTATGATATCGATGAACATCGCTCATGTCATACGCGGAGGGATCGAAGTTGTTCCTGGCAGTTGATGCTGCTGTGGATGACTCCGCCTCGGTCACGTGCAAACTTGTGTGATTTGTCGGGCTGCTTGATGATGATTGAATGTTGAAGTGGAGCTTGTCCGTGTTCGGGACTGTGGCTCGCTTCAGATTGGCGAAATTCTTGTTAATTGGCATTTTGGAAGTTTGATGATCTCGGGCGGGGGAACTATTGCCACTGCTTTGTTTAAGTAGGTCACCACCGCCGCCACCTCCACTACCACCACTCTTCTTGATTGCGTGTTTTGTACTGATTGAACTGATTGTATTGAATTTTGTGGGGATGGTGCCAGGATGAGCAGCGGAGGCGAAGGATGAAATCGGCTCATAGCACAGGTCCGAGTTTGTGGCTTCAACGGGGCAGGAATCCATCCTCTTCACTTGCCTTCGGGGGAAAGCGTTCGAGGAGGTGGAGGGTAATACTCGCCCTTCCTCCAGGGAGGACAGTCTTCCAATGTGCGGACTCCTTTTGGGCTTGGACGGGACTGTATTGAAGGAATAAGGGGATTGCTGGGCGTGAGGATTCCCCCATTTGCTAATACTCAACTCTGCTGTGTGGAGTGGTCTTGCCGGAGGGGGCTCCATATAATGGTCCGAGTAGTCGGAGGAGGACTTATTGGATCCCGTCGTTGTGGAGGAGGACATGGAGGATATGGATATCCTGGAACGAGCCGCCTCGTCCAAATCCTCAATCGGGGAGCGAAATGAGATGGTGGACAGGGGCTCCATTTCCTTGATGGAACTCTCAAAATCTTCGAAGGGGTCCCCTACAACCCGATTGAATAGGTTGATGGTGGCCCGCTTCTCCTCCAACTCCCTGATCCGAGGATGGGAGGGAATGCTTTCGTAGTCGATGTCATCATCACCATCGCAGTTATCATCATCGTAGTCCCCTGACTTCACACTTCCGGAAAGTTGGGCCGTTGGCGAAAAGTTGGTGAGGTCGGGGAGGACATTCCCCCCACTCGGAGCTGTCCCGTTGCTCTTCCCGAACTTTCTCGGGAGCGGCACAGGCTTGGAGGAAAATATCCTTTGGGGGGAGTGCTGGTGGTGGTGGCTCGTCGTGTTGTGTGAAAACTTGGTCAAGCTCGGCTTCGGTTCCATCAGGTTATCAATGTTGGAATTGATGTCGGAGGAGTCCCTCGAAGTGGCCGATGATTTGGAGCCTAAACCTTTATTAGCCTCCTTAGAGCCAGCAACGTTCTTGTTTGTCTTCCGTGGCAGAGGAATGGGCTTGAGGTGGAGTGGACCGGAGTCGCCATCCATGATTCACTGGAATCATAATTAAAAGTAATAAAACCTATTCACATTCCATTGTCGCAAAGTTATTATTCATTAAAAATTAGAAATTTATTCATCCCTCTGGATGAAAACTTACGCGGAGTTGAATGTAGAGGGGGACTGGCGGTGAAAATAAAAGGAACTTTCTCGTCATCAACACTCCCTGGCATCAAGCTAGCTCAAGTTTTTCATTGTTTTTTAGGAGGACATCTGCCTTTGGCAAACTTTGATCATTGATTTTTTTATCCCTGCAAAAAAGCACAATTCACAAAAACATTAATAAATACAACGTATTTTTTTTTATCCAAAACTGTTTTCGCAAATAAAGCCCGTCAAAAAAGTGGGTGTATTTTGCCAAAACTGCATGTTTTTGTAACTGATAAGGATAATATTTACTTATACTTAAATGCTAATCTGATTGATTACATTATTACATTACCATTCATTTAATTCATTTGATGATATTCTCAAGTAGCCTGATTTTATTATTATGACTATGACTGATAACGGGATTTTAAAACAAAGGCCCAGCCTAGTACCTACCTCAACTCAAGTACGTTATTTCAATACTATTTTAATTTGAATATTTGCAAATTGGCCTGCCACCCTGAACGAATTTTTTCTTGAAGAGGAATTAAGCTTATACAGAACAAGATTGGACTCACCCCATTTACATTCCAAAAAAAATATATTTAATTACTAATAAAAACCTTTGGATTTTCTTAATCATTAATCCCAGTCTTTCGTACTGACACTGACTGACTCACACACAAGTCATAACACATTTTATCATTATTATCGCCAAACTATAAACATTCAAGAAACGGCCACTCAAGCAGTAAAAAAAATCAACAGTTGAGTCATCATCACATCATCATCATCATCGCCTCCCCTCTCTCCTCTCATATCTAAGAAGATCATAAATCTGCTCATACGCTTTCCCTATCTACCAAATAAATACGTGTTGTCACCAACTTTAACCAGGTTGGTTGATGATGATGTCACACAAATGGGGAAGGTGTCAAAATATCTTTTAAAAGTTTATTGCTGTGCATGTTTCATTTTCTTAAAAAAAACTAAAAAACTATACACCAATCATACTTAAAATGTAGCTCCACCTACTAAACTTCATTTGTTAATCTTCAGCTTTTCCATAAAAAAAATGTCGCATTATGTTGGCCTTTAAAAAATAATTAAACTTCATTTATTTTTTAAACATAAATAACGTTACCTTTACTGTAACTTCCATGTCCTCATTATTATGATGATCCTTTTTTTGTCTCTTTATCTTTTTTATCAATTGGCAATCCCCTCCGCCTCTCGTTTGTCAGCACTTGCACCAAATTAAAACAGCCACCCCCGTTGTGTTTAGGTTGCTTAAATTAATCCGATATTTCGTTTTGATTGCGGATTTCCTCAAAAATGCAGAAATTTGCATCGGTCAAACTGCAAAAGCGCTTGCTCTGGTGTTACGTTATGACGAGCTCATCAAAAACTGTTTCAGTATATTTTACTAACTTTTTTTACCACATTACGTCTTAATACTTTTTATCAAGCCAACAACAAAAAAAAGGAAGATGCTACACAAAACTGTTGTCAAGAAAAAAATTGACTTCCTTCCTAGTAGTTTATTTGTTCCCGAGGAACATCAAACACGAACAGTTATAATTACGACGACGACTGTACTACAAGTCTGAATGAGGCTCTTACTCACCCAACTTTGTTGAGAACCGTCAGCGTATTTACTTACTTACTTATGGGAAGGATATTATTAAATATTAAAATCACGATTGGAACAACTTGTTATTCACGAGGAAGATTATCAATTGGAGTTGAGTGATTTTTTACTCTCATTTTCCCACTGAGCCACCAAGAAAAAAAAACACATTTGGCTGATGATGATTAGGTAAAGTCAGTCAGTCTGTGGATTATATTTATGATGATGATGATGATACGTTATAATTATGTTGAACTTGACTTCTTGGAACATTAACATAAAAACCTTTCCTAAACTTTGTTTTGCTTTAAATTAAACTACACATCATCCATATTTAGCTATGCATCTCTCTCCTCTGCATTGAAAATGGGCTTAAAAAACAATAAAAAAAATGGCAAGTTAATTTAACCTCTACGAAAAGTAAAAAAAAACGAATTAAGTTAATGACTAAAAGAAACGTGCGATTTGACAATTGGGTTGGGATATGTTTTTTTTTATGTGAAAAGTTTAAAGTTGGGTTGGGATATGATATTTTTATTATTTGGGAAAAAAAAGTCCAGGGACTCTACTAAACTGCTACAAGTTGACTCTTGCTACATATTATTATTCCTATTCTGTCTTTTGAGTTTCTTTTCTCTACAACAACACTACATTATACAGAAATGGAAAGAAAAAAAGATTACTCAATAGCTCACACAAGTCAGTAGTATGCATTATGGATGGAGTGGAACAAGTTACAAAAGACTTTTACTATAAAAGAAGAACAAGTGAGTCCACACACTAAAACTGAAAACGAGGAGACCATGATCCTCAACAATATCATCAAGATCATATTTTTCCACACACACACAGACAGAACACGTTATGTTATATATGGCAAAAAGGACAAAAAGTTAACCCTTTTTAGTGTGTACTTTACTATTTTATTCATGGCTTGGCTTAGGTGCAATGTGAGTGGTAAAAGCTAGATATGTTGAAATGTTGAGGTTTTTTTTTCTTGCATGCACTTCACTCACATTTGCAGTCTTCTTCACTTACTTACTTTATATGGGATAATATATTGAAGTTGTAAGGGATAAAAATTGATATTTTTCTGTGATGATGACTCTGAGCAAAAGTCATTTCATTATCATTTATGTCTAGCAGGCAGAGTAAGAAAGGGAAAAAAGGTGGATAGATGTGTGAACGGAACGGCGAATAAGCCAAGTCGATTTCATATTTTTGTATGGTTAGACTTAGGCTTGTTTGCTATTTTGTAATGGACTAGATGATCATGATCATCAAACAATCATAGTTATCTATCTATCATATCAACAGTATCAGCAGCATCACCATCCGTATGCAAAAGTAAAATCATAATCATATACATAATGTAATGTGTGTTATGTGCATTAAATATTTACAATAGTTAGTCATAATTTTCATTCGTTGCGGTAGCAGTCGAGTCGGGCCACGTTACGTCTTATTTATTATTTTTCATGAATGATTTGATTGCGTTGGGAGTTTGGGATTTGGGAACAATAATGGAATGGAATGATGCTTGCCGTTGAATAATAAATTACATGCATTCATGTGTGTAGCTAATTATAATTAGCGAATTAGGGGAATTCACGGAGGAAAAAATATGAATATGGGTGGTAGTGTAATAATAATGTTTTAGAAAAGAAAAAATTGAGTTGGGTAGCGAAGATGCGAAATGTATTGTAGTTAGAGTTAACCGTGTTATGTTATGTGCAGCGTTTAATTTTGCTGGCCAGGGATCATACTGGGTGTAGACATAATTATCGAAAAAATCATGAAACTAAACTAATACTGTACCAAAATTAATTGGGACGATGATGATAATTATGATGATGTTATTGGTAGGAAATGCAGCGTATTATGTTGAGCTGGATTGGATGCAGCAACTTCACTCCCATCCCATTCCCCATCGTCAAAATGTTATGTATGAATTCTGCAACAAAGCCTCTCGCCGAGATTTGAGATGCATGAACACTGCATGCCATATTAACGCTATCATGTTTCCTGGCTGTCTTCTTCATATTATGGTGCATCCATGCAGGATAGCGATAATAATGGTGGTGGAATGAAGGTTGAATTGATTTCGGATGAGTCATCATATCGTCCTCCATCCTGAATTGATTTTGTTGTCTGCTCTACTGCTATTTATTTAGGGCAAGTCAATAAGATTGATCAAGTATAAAGCCAGCTACATTCAGCCTCTTAATTATGATGAGATTAGAAACAAGATGAACAAGTGTGATGGTGGGACTATGTATCTTTACTGGAATCTGAACGAGATGATGCGACAGTTTCACAGTAATAGAGAATTGTAGCCTATTTCTGTGGTATTGAAAGTTGAAGTGAAAATACTGGAAAAAATGTATATTATGAATCTTGTCAATTGTATCATCAATAAAGTGGTTTTACACACAATTAATATTAAATTCTGACTACTAGTTCTGGTTCGTAACTTATACTAGGTGTACTTTTCTTCATTCGCATTTCAAAGCGGAGCATCGACAAATTGAAATAAATTTAAACAAATTGAACTAGTGGCCGAACCAATTAATAAGCTTATTAACTCTAACAAAAAGTAACATGGAAAGAAAAGAAGATTTTTAGAAATTCATACTTATTGATAGCTTATTATTATTACTAATATTGTATAGTTTAGAAAGTGGAATTAGATGATGATGATGATGAACTCACGCTGGATAACCCCATTTTTGTGGTATAATCGGTTTAAGTCCGAGGTGCACAGATTTACTGGCATCTTTTTGAGAGAAAAAATTGCCAAAGAGGGCTGTTGAAAGTTTAAAAATTGATTAAGTTTCTATTATCATATCATATTACTTTTACTCATGTGAATACGAACGTTTGACGGGTTTTAGCACATAATGACGGTGGTGTAGCAAACAGCATGAAATATTGTTTAGAGGATTTTTTTCGCCAGCACAGAACACATATTATTATATTATTTTCACTACAAGCCAGCAAATTGGCGAGTGTGCAAGTTTGTTACTGCAAATATGATGAGTTCATCATCGTCGTAGCACATCACGATCTGCATGCGATGGGATGTCTGCTGGAAAAAGTCGTAATTGTTTGTGATGGGATGGAGGAGAATGGGAGAATGCAGCTAAAGCTGTGATTTTACTATGTTTTATTTTTCTCACACACAATGACAAAGTTCACTCACTTTACTTGAATGAGTGAAAATGAATTTCAATTAGATAGAATCCAACTCATCAACTACGAATACATTTAACTCGGTTTCGTTCGTCGTAACTCGCTTATGCTCGACGTCAACGCGTTGATTTGAACAGACGCTGGCTGGGAGAGAAGCATTATTGTTACTTTGCTAAATAAATTTGCATAAAATAAAAAACCTCCCCTTTCTTCATGTGCAAAAATATTTTGCTAGAGCGTAAAACGCTGCCGATTGCTTTGCCTTGTGTAAGGAGAAAAATCGGTTTTGTAATTTTTATGGTAGATATTATGCGTATTTCTTTTCTTTGATGTCTAGTTTTAAGACAATTTAAAGAACAAAGGTTAAGGACATTTGTCTGCGTTATTGAGAAAACAAAACTGCGGGATTTGGGAAATGGAATGGTCAATTTGAGAGGTAAATGGTTTGGTGTAAGCTTATGAGAAACGACAGCACTTGTGTTGATTGTTGGAAAATAAAAGTAAATTTTAAGGCAATTTTCAATACTGTGGCTAAGCATGAGAAAGCTAAGCCAGTAAAAGGCATTTGCATGATGATATGGACGGATTACGTGAAAGAGTGCGTATGGAACGAACTAAAGTGGGATGGATTGATGGTAAAAGCGAGAGTGAATTAGGTACAAATTATTGCTGACAAAATTTCCATGGACAAAATGATTTAACGTGTGTTGATAAGAGCATCATCAACGTCATGAACGTAAACTACACACATTCTCATCATCTTTTCCATGCTGAATTCGTTTGTCACTTGTTAGGAGGAGGAGAGGAATCTGGGTCCCGACTAAAGACCTTTTACGGGATTCCTCTGGTGGTACGGACGGACATATAATGATTGGAAAATTGGAAATAAACCATTCCGACAACTTGTTTTGTGCTTAGAATGGCCTAATTAATTTTAGGTGTTAATTAAAAAAAAAACTTAAAATTTAATTTTCAGCGTATTGTCCAACCTTATTTGGAAAAATTACGGAAAAGGAAAACGATTCCCAGATAATTTCGTCGACGAAATTTCGCGGACGGGCAACTAGTCAGCGATGCATTTTATCAACGGATATGTCGTCGACGATTTAAAACTGGTCGACAACATTTAATATGTAAAAACAGCTCATTGTTGCCTTATGATATTTTGCCGTGAACAAAAGTAAATTTAAAAAGGAGTCTGAGGACGGGGAATGATCTAAACCCGTCTATTTTTTATCGCTCTTTCCAAAACAATAGCTAATTTAGCTGAGATCAGATCAGGTAAGTAATTATCCGGAGGAGCCATCCAAGATTTTAAGTAAACATCGCAACCAACGATCCATCAAGTTGCATCACTACTTGATTATTATGACTATATGGATTGACTAATTATGCTTACAGTCATGCTAGGATAAAAGTGGAGTAAACTTTTAATTCATTCGAATAGAAAATAATTCTGGCTGATAGACATATTTCACATCATAAAAACAAAAAAAAAACATTCCAGCTTTATTATGACACGGTTATGATTAAAGATAGATTAAAACTGATTAATGAAGTAACGTGATAATGAATGGACCCAATTAAGTCACAAATATTAAATGACAAGAAAACGGACATGTACAAGTTTGAAATATGAATAGAATAAGACATTGTAAAAAGCAAAACAATTCAGTATTAACTAATAAAGTAATTGAAGATCATCATGATATGATTTCATTGAAAAAAAGTTGTTTTTTTTGAGAAAAATGAGAAATTAATTATTAGTATTATTATGTAAGTGGCAAGCTCTTCTCTATCCACTCAAGTCAAGTCGTCAGCCTTTTCTGTAGCTTTCCGGTGAAGCCTTTTTAGGAGGGGGAGCTGGGGCTACAACGAAAGCGAGTATTACTTAATAACAGTTTGCTAGAATTTTGGAGAAAATTTCCAGAAAGAAAGCAAAAAATATTTTTACCTTTGATGATCGACCTTATCCTCTTCCTCACGTGGAGGACGCTCCTCATCCACGGCCATTCGGCGTTGTTGAATCCGCTTGGGTTGGCGATAAGGTTTGACCCGCTCCACATCCGCTTTCCCACTCAATTGATATACTCGCGGTCTTGCGTTCTCGTCCCCTACAAAAAAAAAAACATTTTTTTTTAATTTTGGAAAGTTAAGTAGTTTAGTGAGTTGAGCAGTGTTAAACATAAATTGAAAGATTGAAATTATTCAAAACTCATTAATTCCAATGCAACCAGACCTGACCTGATACATATCTTAATGCCGCCGATTTGAGTTCAAGTTCACGAGTCGCCTAAAAAATTGATACAGTTTCTTCTTTGCTCAATTCATAAGATGGAGTGGAGTGATATGCAAATATATTAAAATACATTTTCCACTTCACTTTCAAGTTTTACTGCCCTAATTTTTTTTAAATCTTTCATTGAGAAGATTCGCTTAAAACAATGTATTTCAAGTGGATTTAAATGTGAAACCTGACTTATTGTACAATTAAGTTCAGTTGCCGACGATTACTTAACGAATCACTCGGTTCCGATTGCACAAGAGTCTAATTCGTTATGCAATATACAATTCGAATTTCTTCACGACCTTTCCTCAATTTTTTTTAAAGTTTAGATTGACGCCACGATGATTTTTTTTACCAAGGAGCCTTGACCTCCCCGGCTGCTCCATTGGATTTTGGCAAACAAACGTCCTACACAATGTCACACTGTGACTGGAAGAAAGTAGGAGGTTTGCTTATTATGCTAATTAAAATCAAATAACAGTTCCAGCAATTCATCTGGAAAGCCCCTCAGATTTGTATTCATGGGACGTCAGCAACGGTTCACGGAATCAGATTTCAGATTATGTACTTACAGGTAACCCGTTTCAGCTGAGCTTCCAACTGTCGCGTGGCAATTATGCCACCAATATTTTTTTTGCGATTTAATTTTCAGATTGAACTCGGTGGATTTCTCAGAACTTGGTTGTGCTGCTGCTGCTGTATAGTATGTTATTTTTATGCATGCTTTTGATTGAGACTTCCGAAAGCAAAATTTTAATGTGGATTTATACCTTAAATCCGTCGTTTTTGACTATGGTAAATAACTATATTTTTTTTGGAAAGGACATAAAAAATAAGCAAACTAAAATAACTTATTTAATTAAGAACTAGTAATTTAATTACTTACCGAATCCAAGAATGAAGCGATGGGTGACCCGGTTCCTCACCGTGGTCGTGAAAATAGCCATGTCCTTCCCCTTAGCCTCATTCACGAAAGCATGGAACCAAGTGGGGAAAGTGACCAGAAAGATGCAGGACCTGTTGCGGTACGTTCCCAGGAACTCAAACTCCCTGGCTACTCCTTCCTCGCTGATCCTATAAACTAGAATCTGACACTTGGTGGTGGGATCCATATTATTGAGCTCCCAAAATTTTACACGTAATCACAATTGAATTAAGACGTTAGAAAAAATATATAATTATTAAAGGATGATGCGGAAAATAATTAGCTGACTCGATAAGTTTGTATGCAAATTCCTTTCAATCCGATTCTCAAAGTTCAACTTGGGAAAGTGCAGACGGAGTGAAATGAATAACAGCCGAATCAAAAGTATTTCAGCAGACTGACGATGAGCCCAATCCTAACTTTCTCGGTAAGCGTTTCTCTCTCCAGATTTTGCAAATGTCATCATAATCATATACGAATTTATACTTTCAAGTTCCAACTTCCAACTCAACTGCATCCAATGTCTAGGAGTCGTTTTTACAAAAGGAAAGGAAAAATGTACCCCTAAACAAACACAGTTAGTTTTCTATGCACTTATGTATAATGCCAGTTTTATAAAATGCTCATGTGTGCATCTCCTTATCCTGAGCTACAAAATTTGGCTTCGAATATTATCTTCCGATTTATCAAAAAAAAACTGCTCTTGGGCTGGCACTGCCACGTTTCAAGACGGCGACGAGGAGGAAGGCCAATCTAATCCACACATAGGCTGAGGCTGACTGGAAGATATTAGGATGTGATTATGTAATGATGTAAGTAACCATTATTATATAATGCTTGCACTACTGCTCCATTTTAATCCTTTCCTAACTGTCCAATCTTTGTCCTGAAACTCGTCGTCCAACGTTGTACTTTATATTTATGAAGATGATTTAATTTACTAATGGGCTATTTTTTTGGATAAGCCGATGATTCCCTCTCGTATCACATCACAAGTCGGATGTCAAGAATTGCAAAAAAAGAAGAAGAACCAAGTTATATGAAACTATCGTCCTAACAACAAAGTTCCTCCATTTATTTGGCAATCCAACAGCAAAATAAAAAAGAAACAAGTGTCCTTTCACGCTCAAATTTTATAACATTGATTGATCCAAATAATAATGCGGATTCAATTTCCATTCTCATCCTTTGACAATGGCATCAGAGAGTATCGGAGTTGAAAGAAACAATGGGGGAAAGTTGGCTATTATAGTAATAGTCCGGCGGGTCAATCAATTGTAGTATTAAT
>JAQGAI010002892.1:0-11541 GCA_034696905.1 Lepidocyrtus violaceus
TAGAGTACTGAACTGAGCTCATAATAATTTTTAACTGTAAATGTAAATCAAAATCACCACCAACAATCATCTTGATCGATGTGAATGCAGTTGTCTGGTAAGGTGGTAAGGAAAAGGGTATTTATAAAAACTTACATGATGGTAAGTCAGGGAATTGCGGTAGGTGACTATTATATATTCCATTCATTTAATTGGAGTTTTATTTCATGACAAGAAATCAAAATGTCTATGTATTGTATCTCTGAAAATGAGACATCTGAATGAATCGGGGAAAACCCTGGATTTCTGGACGATGACTCGCAAAGTCATAACCATTTCAAAAGTGAAAGTAAGTACAGGTAAAACCTGGTAAGAACTTTAAAGTACAAAGTACCTCAGGGACCAGTTAAAAAAATTAAAATCGTTTACCCAAACTATTCATGTTAAGATGGATATTGTTTTCTTTTTCTTAAACAAAGTTTTTTTTTACATTTTAAACAAAATTGTTCATCAATACATTTATTACTCAACACCAAGTGAAAGTTCCGTGTCCGTAAAACGTAAGTATCCCAAAATGGGTAAGCTTGAAATTGGTATTTCGGGAAATTTTTCTGGTACAAACTTCCTTCAATATTTTTTATCAAATGTTTTTTTACAATTTCCATATTTAAAACAAATTATTCATGCGAGATTACGGGTAAGTTTCTTTTAAACTGTCCCAATCATTGCCCAAAAGTATGCAAAAAAGGGTAAGTAGAGATTAGCGTTGGTGTTGGTAAGTACTTTCAATTCCGTCAAAAATCCTGGGACGAGTTCGTATTAACAAAAAATATAACGGAACGAATGAATGATGAATTTGATAAAGAGAAACAGATCAGAGCAAAGAGTTCACCTTCTCACTCACTCACTCTTGTTTTTGATGTTGACGGAAGAGTGACTTGTCTCGGGGGAGAAAGCTTTCATAGGTGATGCGTGCGTAAGTCCACCACCACATTACCATCATTGCGTTGCATAAATGCATAGTTAGGTAGGATTGAGATTATCCTCATTCAGTCATTCAGTATGAAAGTTATCCAACAGACATTATCTCACAAAAAGGGCATATTATTTCTATATTTTTACGAAAAGTATTTAAAAAGTTTGCAACTTGATGTGTGCTTAAAATCATGGGATTGTTTGCCTTAGTTTTCATCTACCGCGTAAATAAAATGTTAATTAAAATTGAAGAACTGGACAAACTCCTATTTTGCGTAGGTGTAAAATATTTCAAATTTTAATCAACGCAACCAACCTTCAAAATGTATTTCTGAACGAGGCGCCCGTAGTAGATTCATAAAATTCCCAAGGACTTTGTCTGTAGGCAGCCTTTGTTAGAAAAATTTAAGGTCATCCTTTCTATTTTGGTTGGAGTAAGTTATCAGCATGTTTGACTTACGTTTGAATTGTATAATAATAGAGATTCTTAGCTCAGTCTCTTGCATAGTTTAGTCTGAAGTGAATTCAAGTACGGCATTGACATAATCATTTTAGACTGTAGGGCTTACAACTTGTCAAAAGAAATGCTAAAAATGAAATGGTTTACTAATATAATTTTTGGTTTTATAGCTGCATACAAACATGCGGATGGCAAGAAGATTGACGGAAGACGCGTTGTTGTAGATGTTGAAAGAGGTCGAACAGTGAAAGGATGGCTGCCGAGACGTCTAGGTAAAGAAAGCGTGCAAAATGCTTACCTTATATTATTACATAATGTTATGCCACAGCGCATAAATAGCAGTCTAAAAGTACTATTGAACAGCTGTGATAATGCGGTTTGTTACGAATTATGTAGAACAAAATTAATGATGAACTTATGGATTTTTGAATGTTTAGGTGGCGGTCTAGGAAGAACAAGAAGAGGTGGTCCCGAAGTCAACGTAAAAATATCCGGAAGAGATGAACCAGATAGGGATAGATTTCGCGATGATAAGGGAAGTGATAGTGGTGGTGGACGAGGTCGGGATAGGGAACGAGGAGAGCGGAGAGAACGATCGCGATCCAAAGAGCGCGTTAGAGATGAGTCAAAACCGAGAGATAGAAAAGATAAAGAAAGACGACGAAGCCGTGACAGAGAAAGAGAGCGTGGTGATAGGGAAGAGCGAGATGCAAAACGAGATAAGGATAAGGATAGGAAGAGAAAACGAAGTCGATCCCGTTCCAGAGACAGACGGGATAAAGACAAGGTCGAGCCAGAAGAAGGTGAGAGGGTTGAAAGGAGAAAGCGATCCCGATCCCGTGACAATAAGAAGAAAAGAAGGAGTAAGTCACGCGATAACGAAAAGAAAAAGGACAGAAGGGACAAGGATAGAGATCGTGAGCATAGACGGTAAGAAAATGAGAAAAATTATATCGATGAATGAATCGTCGTTCTATTCCGTATCAATTGTATGCATATTTACTCATCTGTGCATTTTATTGTAATTACTACAGGGACAAGGATAGAAATAAGGACAAAGATAAAGATTTCGACCTCGGTCGTGTTAAAGTTAAAGAAGAACCGTTGGATGATGGTGAGTACAAATCGACAACTATCAACGATGTAAAACAACCTCAGGGCCATCATGATATAAATCTTTTACGTTATCTTCAAACTGTTTCCTATATTTTAGATTATGGATATGACCATTTGGACAATTTCGGTGGTTACATGAAACCCGAAAAGGATATGGATGGGGAAAACATGAATGATTATGACGATGGCTATGCAGCGTATTGAAATGGTTTTAAAACTTAGACGGAAAAGGATTCCTTCCATCAAAATACGTGTTGCAGTGATATTTGATATTGAAATATTCTCAAGCGACTGGCCCTCAAGCTCAAATTCATCCTTTAGCCTACCAGCTACGTCAATGTTAAACTAATGGCCTTTCCTGCAAACTTTTAATTCTACAAGTGCAGGAGAAAAATAATCAGAAAATGGGATTCTTATAGTGTTCTATGTGCAAACTCTTTCACTGTGTTTATAGTCTGACTCTTCCGTATTATGTCCTGTTTATTATGCTTATCATATCATTTATCAAGCAGCAATGTTTCAGCTTCTCGTTTGCGTGTGCGTTTATAGTTGGTAAAATTAACTGCTCGCAAATTGTAGATGCTCCGTAGAAGTAGAACCTAAAGATATTAGCTTACAGATTCCAATGATTCTCTGTTAAGTTTTTAACCAATTACAATTTGAAACTCTAAAAATTCTAAAGTTGTGTACCTAGTTCCGTTTAAGATAATTTACCTATTATGGAAAGGATGGCCATGAAAAACAAGTAACAAATATCATCGTGACGATACAGTTGCTTTTTAAAGTTTTTTATTTATTTATTTGAAAGCTAAAGTGAAGCAATATTTTGTTTGTAAACTTGTAAAAGATTTATAGTTGCAGTGTACACACTCAAACATGCATACGAGTGGAGTGAGTGGACGTAATTCGTGTTTATGTCCTTGTTCGTTCTTGTTGCAGTTATTCAGGTAAGTATTCGATGGATGTCTATGTGCGTGTGTACTTGGAATGAATAAATTATTTGACAAAATTGTTTTAAAAAATAGAGTAGTTCCGATAATTTACTACATTTTCTTTGCGAATGTACATATTGTTATTATGTTATGTGATAAAGGGATTTATAATATAGACTTTTAGAGCGTATAAATAAAAGCTTAGATCAACAGTTTAAAAAATAAAAATAAATAAATTGCATTTTTGTTTGTTGTTTTTCAAGAACTGTCATTTCCCTTTTCGTGTCCTCGGGCTGGGAGACCCCGACAGAAGAAGCATAATCATAGTAATCTTTTGTGAGAAGGTCGCATGCAACAGGGGGTAAACAGCAGCACCCAGTTAGTTTTTCTAGTTCGATAAAATACATCCGCCTGCCGTCCACAAAACATCGTACAGTTTTTTCCGCTCCGCTTTGATCATTTCTTTGGGTGGCAATTCAGGTAGGATTAAGGTCTCCGCAAGCCCGCAGTGGTTCCGTTCTTTGTCAATGCATTTGAGAAAATCCTATAAAAAAAAAGAAAGTAAAACGGGGAATTGAATTAGATGCTGCCAATTGATGTGACATGGGGACTAAGCAGCAAGCAAGTCACCGTCATTCAAGTCAGAATTGCGATTTTCTAAATGAACTTCTTTTCTTACGTCTCTCAGGTCACATCGCTCCGAAATCGAGATCTTGTCCTGACCTTCGGCAAGCGTTAGAATGATTTTCCCACATTTTAGAGTTGCACTAGTTCGGCAGAGTTCTGTTGAGTAGATAACATGAATAATGTATTATAATCAACTGTACCAAAAATATACAATACGAATAGGAAGACTAGAAAAATTAGTATTATTTTTGTAGTCGCAATTGGGGATTTACCGGACGCCCTCCGCTGAAAATCCTCCGAGTAAAGTGCCCTTCCTCTCCCACTCCCAATTCTTCTTTCCTCCAAAGCTTCTTCCTGTTGCTCCTCTCGTTCTATTTCATCCTCCTCCTCTGCAGCAGCTTTTGCAGCGGCGGCGGCTGCAGCTCTATTATAGAGAAGTTGAAGTTAATATCCTTTAATTAGTAATTAGTAACTTGACCTTCAAATCGATATTTCACGCTATCATTTGGCTCCCAAACAGAAAGGCTGTATTACTATTTTAACAAAGCTGTTCTAGAAACTGGAATATTATACTTAATCCTCTTACTTGTGAAGAAGCAGTTGCACAGCCTCCAGTCTCGGTAGGGAGCTTTCCATTTTGACAGGTACTTCTTCTTCCCCATCTTCACTTTCACTTGCCCTCATCATGTTACCACGATGGTGATGATGGGGACTTTCACCACCAGCATCGGAACTCATAGCGGCAGCCATGGCTGCCCTTGCAGCAACCTGAGAAATTGTATCCTCTGCTGGGAACCCCCCAATAACGATGGTCTGGCCCAGGAGCTGGAAAAGGAGAAGGAGCACAGTAAACCAAGTTCCAATATCCAGTCTCATAGTGCCCCAATATGGTAGAAATCCTCTGGAGTAGCTCCTCTGCATACTTTCACCATTTCTCTTTTCAGACATGACGTTTAGCACCATTACAAAAAAAAACACTAAAATATGGTCACTGACACTTGAAGCAGTACAAAAGGAAGGTGACGTTGACCTGAGAGCAACGGTTGTACCTCACGCCTACAAAAATGAAAGGAACAATGCAATATCTTTCCTGGTGATCTGTCTATCTATCTTTCCTGTGGATTGGCTGTTAAACTGACAGAAAATCTGTAGGAGGCTTTCCCCCGGATGCTGGATAAAAAAGCAGACAGATTCTATTCTCGTAGATTAATTTTTGTTCTGAATTCTCCACTGCTTTCGTATATAGTTGTGCGGAGGGAGTGAGGATGTAGATGCTGACTTTTGTCAGAGGATAAAAGAGAGAGGAGAAACAAACTGCCTGAACAACGTATTTTCTGTTATTTTCCCTTTCTTCTTTTCTTGATTAAGCGTATCCATAAACGTCAACTTCAGCTATAGTCTGTTGTCCGCCTTGCTGATGCTGCTCCAGCTCTCAATCAGTTTTTTTTTCATTCCTTTCCCGGAGAACGGTAGACGGTCACTAACTAAAGTTTTTTCTTTTTCCCTTTCACTTTTGGAAACCTGAGATCACAGCTCAGCGAACAAAACTGCTCATGTCAGTAGGTCGATGATGGATTTGATACAAAAGGATATGGAGAAAATAGGAAACTGTGACGCTCCCGAAAGCTTATCCTTAATTAATTTGACTTTTTTTTGTGTTGATTACACCACAGCTATATTGATGGGAGATGGTATGGAAGAAAGAATGCAAAGTGAGATAGTGATCCCATTGCTGGAATATAATTAATAATGGGAGATGTCTGTTGGACTTCCTCTTTTTATAGTGACTGCACCTCTTTTTTTATTTCATTGAAGCGGTAATTGGATAAATACCAATCTAAACCAAGGCAGCCTTACTTAGTTATGTATGTAGTGAACAAAACGAGAGTCAATCCAAAATAGCAACTCGCAATATCATGAAGACAATGAAGATGGTATACGAACACGTGAGTGAGGAGCTGATTGTGAGATCATTCTTCTTTTTTTTTGGCTGACAGCGTTTTTTGATTTGATTTGTTTTTTGTCTCCTTCCAAAATTCTTGGGAAAAGTTAAGTTGATTTCATTTCATAAGTCATATATATCTTACGTATGACTATGACTAATAACAGGTGCACATATAGTCGAAGTTAACAACCATAGATTTACGTGTAAATCATTAAAATCCTATCACATCACAAAAACAAGCTATAGAAGTTATTGTTCATTTCTCCGGAAAAATATGAAAATTATTATTGATAGTTATATCTTCCCAAGAACTGTCCAGCCCTGAAGGGGCAATTTGTAAATGGATCCGGATACAAAAACGAGCAAAAACAGATTTTTTTTTATTGATAGCTGATCATTCTATTAATTTCACTGATCACGATCACATTTTTACACGGTTTTATATTATAATAATATAATGTATATGTAAACTGGATTTTATAATCCGATCAAGATACTTGAGAGTGAGGGAAGGAATCGAATCCAATAAAATCATGAAGCTGCGCTAATTTTTCATGTAGCTCTCGACGGGAAGCTCCCTAAAGGCTTGACTTGACTTCTTCGTTCTTTCGCCAATTTCGCTGTAGAAGATGCAGCTGCGAGCGAGAGCTATAGCAAAACGGAGCTTTCTAGTACAAAACAATTTGCATCCTGCTTTAGAATGTAACTCAACTCGAAAAAGAAGACGTAATAAGAGGAGGTCTCACAGTCTCATTCTCAAAATTATTACCGAAAAATTCGTCTCTTGCTGTGCTTTTCGCTACTGTTGTGAAATGCCGCTTGATGATAGGATATGATATGATTATATCTGGATGATGATGATGATGGTGTCATGTCATGAAAAAATTATATTTGTAGGAAAGTAGCATTTTTTGGTGCAGCTAAAATTGGGCTAGATTTCCAGGAATTTTGTGAAGACTGGTTCCACACATCCTCTCACACATCTGCATACAATACGTATGTGCTTGTGAGCTGCTTACGTATTATAGCTAAGTGGCAATCTTGACTAGAAAGAATTGAAAGAAACTGAAACCCTTTCCTTCAAGTCGAGTTTGTTAGGTATGACATGTCTATGACTTGTGATATAGTTTTTAGCAATGAAGATAAAAATAGGATCAAAATGCCCACGGAACTTTTGGACAAAAACGTTTAAAACAAATTTTTATGTGCATTCTAAAAGCCTTCACACTGTTCATGTTCACTTGGCTCTATTCCATAAAGTCCTCCTCATCATAATCATCATCATCATATCACCATCAAGAACCAATATCGTTAATGTGTTGGTGTTCCTAGAGTCATGTTTCATGAATGAGAAGGTGGCAGGTTTTACGTCAAGCTCAGGCCTGCCTCATGCCAATTTGCATTCTCTGTCGTGTACATAATAATAACTCCATGTTGTACCTGAATCGTCATCATAAAAGTAACCCTTTTTACTTGATATTACATATTACCATTATCATCATCATCGCTTCACCTTTCCGTTCAATGCTGCTGACAATTCTGACAATCCTTCTATTTCAAAAGTTAATGGATTCATGGCATCATCATCATTTTATGAATTTCATGGCTGTATCCTCCTTACAAGAGAAGCAAATGACGACAATGAAGCTGAAAAGGTGATTGTTCAGAGATTGCTCATTGCATGGGTAGGAGAGCGTGAGCGGTCAGGTAGTTGTTGTAGCATCTATGGTTGTGGTAAACTACGTAGGATCCTATAAATAGAGTAAATCGACTAGAAAAATCCCTACAGATTGCAGCATGTGTGTGTGCAAAGGTGAAGGTATCTTTCAATCTCAATCAATGACTTGATGTTATGCGTACAGAAATCCCGAAGTACCTTACACAGCTACTTAAAGTAGCTATATTTTTATTCTGACGTTTTAGGGTCTACTTATTGACTTCAAAAGTCTACGCAAGCATGAATGAACTGACAGGCAGATGGAGGAAGCGATATATCCTTTCGAAGACGCAGAAACGCCAGCAATACAAATAAACAAGGAAAACAACAAGTGAAACCAAGTGTTATACTTTTTCTGGAGGGAAATGGCAAACATTTAGAGAAGGTTTATATAATAAATGTAAAGGGAAAATTTTGGTGTGTTGTGGTCACAGGAAAACTTTCATGTTTCCGATAATATTTTTGTCAAAACTTTTTGATTCGTCCGGGGAGAAACGGGCCTGGGCCTTCGCACTTTCCTACACCATACGCATACCAAAGATAATTTTTACTTTCTTTCGTAATACTTCGACCGAAAAGCGGAGGAAAAGTGGGGAAACAAAGCCATGTCACTCTCTCCATTTCTAGCACACCACTTTCTGCATCATCCAAAATATAAACACAGCATTGTACACAAAAACATCCAAACCACATGATGAAAGAAATACTTCTAGTTCAGTTGGAGAAGTTTGTTGGAGAGAGAGAGAGAGCGAGACATGAAGTACCTTCATCACTTGACTTGATATTGATTGACGCATTTTCTTCTTATTCTTACCTTTGATAGCTTCATTCATACTACGTGATAAACGTCATGTTTTCTATCGTGTTTGTCAGCTATGGCATGGTGCATACATAGTCTAACTATGCCACAAAAACCAAGAATGAATGCGATGCAGTTACTATTACAAAATAATTTCAAGTCTGACCTCATCTGGCTATATGCTCAACCATACAATCATTTTAATAATGCAGTTTAATCACATGAGCAAATGAGCTGAGCTGTTTTAGTGTATTATTGGCACATAAAATGATGAAAATGAAAGGTAGTCATTTTCTATATTATGAGAATGACGATGCTCGCTTTGCATGATTCATGAACATGAGAAGGATGAATAATAAAAAAAGCACAAAATTACACACACCAAACATAATAATTTATAAGTATATTTCTTAGAAAACCTCGGCAAAACTCGGCAAGTCTGAGGATGGATATAAAACATGAGATATCTGCAGAAAATACACACAAATTAAGTGAGAATGCAATTGTTTTCTTAGAATAACTTCTCTTGAAAAAATCCTTAAGTCGCAGCAACATAAACTAATTATGAGTCATTTTCTTTTAATTTTCTCTTGAAAATTAGGTGTATAATCCTATATCCCGAGCTTATGAATAAATCGTTTTAATTTGAACTTTTTTAAGGGAAAAGGTTGTTGTCCAACTGCGTTGAAAATGGGAAGTAGAAAAGTTTTTTTTTTTGCATGAAAAAATGGATTAGCTGTAGTAAGCATAGTCGTGAAAGTTGATTTTTTGTGGGAAAGAAATGGAGAAAGGAATATATCAAGATGGTTATGGGGATGGAAGGATTTCATTTAATTTATCAAACAATTTCAGCATTTTTCTCTTACTTTTTCATTCTTATTTTTAGAGATCTGTGATGGTGGGGAAATTTGGAGATGGTGGTGGATGCGGTAATTGTGTGGTCGTGGTGGTGGTCATATTTGAGCGAATATTACTGACGAGCAAAGTTTTGGCTTGGTAGTTTTTACTGTAATGGAAACGTCTGCTATTACCACTGCTTCTCCCGCTGCTCCTCGCAGTGTAGACGGTGGTGTAGGATGGACTGGCCGTGGTCCCCACGATGGTCCCATTAGTTACCAAAGTTGTCCTCGGTTTTCTCTTTATGAACGGGAACCACGAAGGTAAAAGGGACTTAAAGCTATCGCGAAACTTGGAGTTGAGGAATGCGTAGAGGCAAAAGTTAACGCTGGAATTTGATGAGCCCAGCCATTGGGCGAATGGAATTAAAATGGACAGAAGATTAGCCTCCGTTTCCCCTATGGAGTCGGATGAGGAAAACTTTACCCTTGTGGCTAGAATGTAAAGTGGTAGCCAACTTAGGAGAAAGGTTATTGTGACAATGCCTAGCATTTTCCGAACACCTTTTTTCGCTTTTGCATGCATCCTTTTGATGGTCATGGTCCCTGCAGATGTCGTTTCCTGAGGGACTTTCCTCCTCGAAACGTGGCACCAAATAACAATGTTGCTGATTGTGATCAAGACCAAGGGGAGAGAATAGCAGAAAATTAGGTTGGCCACGAGAAAGTAAACTTTCCCGTGTTGCTCATTCCTCCAAGTTTCCACGCAGTAGGTAAGTCCATCCTTGTCAGACTTGATGACGTCAAAGACAGCCGCCCATGGCAAAGTCATTATTATAGCTAGGATCCAAATGAGACAGATCGTGATCAAAGCCTGGGATTTCGAGAGACCCCGCGGGCGTTCCAGAGGCCGATAAATCGCTTTGGATCTACAAGTAATACGGATGGATAAAAAACAAAAACTTTTTTTTAAACCAAAGCCATTCAACGACTTCTTTCTTTCTGCACTGTGAAATGTAAAATGTTTCCAAAACTTTACATTTCACCGTTTCACACAGGTTTCCATTCATTTTCTTCATGTCGGGCTGATCAAATAATGGATTTCATAGCATTGATAGTGAATTCACTTACCTATCCAGCGAAATTGCGACAAGTGAATATGCGCTTGCAGCAACAGAGACACCTTGAGGAACACGGGAAGAAGAGCCCGTCAACTCTGATATTTCTAAAACTTGCTACAGAATGGACACCCGACTTCCCGAGTGGAATGGTACTTATTTTTATTTGGAGCACGAGCTTCCAATGTGAACATACCGGGTCCTCAAAATTACATAGTTTCCATATGATTCCAACATGCGATTTAACATCTCCTACTCGATCGTCACAATGTACGCGTATGCTAACCTAACATTCGTCATTTTTTTGTTTAAAATTAGGATAGGTTAGGATAAGATCAGGTAAACCTGAAAATGCCTAACCACATCCTAATTTCAAACAAAAAAAAATGACAAAATTAGGTTAGCTCGTCATAATGTACACGCTCTGGTCGCAATGTACATAGCTCTGATACCCAGTTTAACCCGATAGACCCTATCAAAAATGGTGTCATTCGACTCAGCTGGTCAAGATACCCTTCCCTACCAAGTTATAAAAAAATCGGAGTTGACGGGCCACCTTGAACATAAGCCACAAATTTGCACATGAAGGATCCCAGAATCCAAGCTAAAAGTTAAAAAAAAAAAACTTTCATTACTTTCCTCTACTTTCTCCTTTTTAAAACTAACGCATGCTTTTTGGAATAAAAATAGAACACTTTCATATTTTTGAGATCAAAATTCTGAGAACCTGTGACAAATCTCATGAGTCATTACTATATATAGTTCGGATAAAATGAAAGCATTTTGTTGTTACAGGAAGTTGTTTCTTTGCACGTAGTTCAAACAAACAATGCATGCTTTCGCAATACATAAAACATTCATATTGACACTTACGGATTAGCACGTTGGAAATCAGCGTTGGCGGAATACAGAACAAAACCACAAGAAAGTCAGAGATAGCTAAATTGGTGATAAAAAGATTCGTAATGTTTCGCATATGAGGCCGAAAAATAACAACTAAAATCACGAATAAGTTCCCGAAGAAGCCACTGATAAGG
>JAQGAI010002893.1:0-11539 GCA_034696905.1 Lepidocyrtus violaceus
CATAAAGATAACGGTCATATGATTTATGGTTGATGTGATGTCGTAATATACGTTATTCTCAACTCAAACCCGTGCCTACCAATTTTCCTAGTGATCCCATACCACACCTTATTAGCTTTCGCCGAGTTATGCGAAGAATCTTTTCGCATGGCATGAATATGCTTTGGTAGTTTTTTTCCACAGAATCAATAAACTGCCATAATTGAATATTTAAATTATGTAAAACATTTTTTTTAAAAAATCCCATGTTTATTACTACTGACGGTAATCAAATGTGAATTGATTTTATTATTAGTAGCGCCTGGAGTGCTTAGAGATTGGCAAATTAAATTTCTAGTATTAACTGCAGGGGTCCTTGTGCTTTCATGAATTTAAAAATGTAAACGAGCCCTTGCATAATCTGACCCTTCAATGAATATTATGTTATGGTTCAATGATGAATGGTTAACTTGAAATCAGTGAGGTTTCTTCCAATTCCAAGCACACAATTAGCAATAAAGAGTAGACTTAAAGTCTAATTCAGTTCGAACAAGGTTTATGCATAGCTTACAGTAAAAGGCTCGTGGTTTTAGATGGCTCTACAGTAAAACTTGTACTTGCTACTTGACATAGGTAATCATTTTAGACAGCTTTTTTTAGTACTTTCTCTATTTGCATCCTTTTCAATGGGAGTGAAAAAAAGACAACTGTAATGGAATAGACGACTCGGAAGCGGAAGGAATCTAATTTGACCCGTGGTGTATATATTGGTCTGTCCTGTTTCATACATCAATTTGTTTGTAGTTGGCTATAAGAAAGCAGGTAAAGTACTACACAAGTATATACGTACAGCCAGAGGACACCAAAATGCGGTTCTTTTGAAATTTCTACGGAAAAGCCAAGATTGCGTGTTACATTGACACTTCCGTTTATGGCCCTTTTCATCGTTTAACTTCTGATTGTTCCTTTATAGTTTAGATCGATTAGTATTGCCCTAAGTAATTATTGGAATACTGCATCCAACAATTTGCCTCTCGAAATCCATTCTGAACGAGCCTTAATTTTTTCTAGTTTTTATGATCCATAAATTGAAACGGTATTGGTAACTCGAGCATTTCCCAGTTCACAAAAGACCAACAGCAGGAAGTAATTTTAAGGCTAATGATACTTCCTGCTTTCACCCATTACAATTGAATGCTGACGGGGCATGCCAAACAGTTCAAAAGATGCACTCTCCAAAATTTGTATTCTTTCCAACTCGTGCTGTTCCTACATTTTGCTCCCTTTCAGGAAAGGAACTACTATATAGCTTCATGTCCGACGAATAACATTTGGCATTAAACTTTTTGCTTTTTTCCTTCCAAGAGAAGCAATTCCGGAAATTAAAGTCAGATGTCTTTTATGCAGAATTTTAAGAGAAACATTTGATCCTCCAGGCACCACTTTCCCCGTCCTCATCATTGCAGAGAGCATAAGCCTAATTGTATACCAGTGAGTGCAGAGTGAAGACGAATACCGACTGAATTAGGTACATGTTTTATCACCTTTCACTTCCGTATCGCATAGAACAATATTTTTTCCTTCGTAGTATACTGAATATAGTTCCTTCCTACTCATGCATATAATTCCGCATAAATTACCTCGGGCATATTATAATTTAAATGAAAAAAATACTGTAAAAATACTGAATTTTGAGAGCTAATATGAAAAAGTGCTACAAAAAATATTCTCATTATGCAGGCAAGCCAAGCTTAAAACAGTTCTAGCAAAAACAAGATTCACAAAATTCCGCTGACTTTGACTGTTTGTCATTGAATGGAACGTGATCATTTCCGCAAAAGACGACTCAAAAGAATAATACAAGACTTGACTTGTGTCTGTGTCAAGCAAAAGAATGAAGTGTCGAATGAGATGCGGTCGACCTGATAAAAAAGGAAGCTTTCAGGAAACTTTTTACAACTCATTCTTAGAAAAAGTAGTTTGCATTGCGTGAACGCACTTCACGCACAGCTCGTGAATTTGAGCCAGGAAATTTTAATAAAACAGGGAGAAGTCACCTCAAGAGCAATACCCTAGGAAAATGTAATCCGCTCGTCCATACCTCATTTTTTTACTCCATTTCCTCAATCCTTTATTGATTTGGTTTTATGGGAAACCTTCAAAAGGTGGGTTGATAAAGTTGGATATGGATAACTCTCGAAAACACCAACAAAAGAAACTACTTATCTATCTTCTTCCTTCATCTCTTCCTAATGCTTCGTACTTGAGAGCTGATGCATACTTAACGTAAAAGCTACACTACTTCAGTTCAGATCAGTCAGTTCGACTTATGGAGAAGAAACTAGTGAACTTGTAACAACCAAGTAATATTGGGAATTTGGAGAACACTTTTCACTCACTCGACATTTCCGCACTTTTCCGTCAGTTTTGTCGCTGCACTACAATAGATGCTCGTACTTTTTCCACAACTATCAACTACACTATTTGAAATGAAGCAATCCAGTCGAGTCTCTTGAGTTCTTTTTACTCTTCCTTTCTGAAGAACGGAAAGGAGAGAAATGATCAATGAGAATATGATATTTGTAGGAAGTTCATAAGATTCAAATACCACTCAAGAAGCTAATCAAATAGTTTTCATAAAAGTAATTTCCGTTTCTAATTAATCCTTTGCATATTACTGCAAACTAAAAAGTGAAACCGAAACTTTTTGGGAGTAACCGCAGTGTGCTTTCTTCTGTAAAGGATGAACACTTATTGACTGTGCAAAATCATATAACTGGCATGTTTTTCAATAGCAACTTTTACTTAAAAAAAAAGCCAAACTGGCTTTTGATTTCAGAGCCAATAGTTGAGAAATGAATGCTGTAGATCCTTACAATAAAGTTTTGTAAAAATAACCGATCATTCAAATGAATCAGACCTGATCGGTTTAATTTTTAATTCAAACCCACACATTTAGCCATTCAAGTTCATTAATGTTAACATTAACATTACAGCGGGCGCTTTAATTTAGAAGAGAGCTCTACTGGGTGGTGGGTGGGTGTTGAAAAAAACTAATGCTTGCTCTACTTTTCCTTCTCAAGTTGTAAGTTCATTAACAAACTCTGCTAATTCGCGATCATTGTAGAAAACATTAAATTACACTCTAGGAAAACAAAACATTAGACTAAATATAACAATTCACTTTTCAAACAACAAGAGCGAATCATAAGTGTTAAGAATAAACATTAGCATCCTCATCGACAATGTGTTCAACAATCACAAAACAAACAACAATCATTCACTAATGTTGATGATGTTGCTGCTTAGGTTTGAATGCTTCCTTCCTGCATAATTAACTCCACGCATGCGGAACTCAGCAAAATTATACCACAACAAATCCCTCTTTAATTTACACTCAATTTTTCCCAATCTTCATTATATTCTAATTACAATTAGGCTTATGAAAAATTCAAAAAATTGTTTTATTTTAAAAAATACTTTTCACTTTTACTTTGCTTCATTAATATTTTTCAGAACGGTAGGCGTCCACACCCAAACACAAACTACTCTTGATTCATGAAAAACGCAACTGTTTCTCATTTCCCGTTCATCTATTTTTGCAACATTCTTGCAAAAATCCCATTTTGTTTTACACAATGTCACTGTCACGGCTATTCTTACTGCAATATGGTGTTACAGTACAAGAATGAAGAAATAAAATTGTACCCGATTCCTTCCCATCATCATTATGGGAGGAAACCAACAATGCAATCTTAACAACCAACTTCAATTCAAACTTCTTATTACCAGGGAAAAAGGAGAACGGTAAAATAGGGAGATTGGATTGAACAAGAGAACAACGTGCATTTACTCATATTATCAACCATGAATAACTCATTTGATTTTAATAATGTTATGTAGCACACGCTAATTCTTAAGTACACACACAACCTGCAGACATTCATTTTCCTACATTCATATCATCATCATCATTAACATTATCAGTTTCTTTATTGTTGCTGAAACTCATTTGAAATAAATTGAATTTATGCATATTATTGCATAGTTAGAATACAGTAACAGTATAATACAAACATCAAAAAACTTTAATGAACATTATGGTAATCTTTTGTGCGCAAAATGAAAAACTCGGAATCGGCCTTTTATTTCCCCCTCGGGTAAATAATCTTCGTCCATAATCCACGCTCTCGTTTTAGCAGAGGGCATAATGCCACCAAACTAACCTACGTCCAATAGAGTTTCATAGTACACCATTTCATACCACACCGTACCAATTTTAAGGAAAGAGACTAGGCTGTATCGTAAAATAAAACAATGAAATGAGATGAATGAAACTTTTTTATTTAATGCTATGCTACTTGATTGTTGAGTCTTCATAGTATCACCGTAAGGTCTAGGTTGATGTTAGGTAGGTATATCTTGTCTAGATCCGAAATCTCTTCAACTGACATGCGCAACGCAGCAGCATGGGCATACAAAGTAAAGCATGGCCTACAATTAGGTAAGGCAAATTAGGGATGAGATGAAGAGACTGCAATGAACACAATGAGCGAGCATTATGCGGATAACGATTTCTAAATTGCAGAGTAAAAGAATTGAAAAGGGCATCATAAAACATTTGCTCGTGACTCCTCTCTCTACGCTCCACAACATGCTTATTATTATTACAGCAAAACTGCTTCAAAATTTGTTTTTTATTGCTTCAGTCTTAATTCATCTTATCCTTACACGTTAATGGCCACATGGCTAATAGTATCAGAACTTTCATATCCGATATACGGCAAAAAAAAATATAACGGAGCTTGCAGAAAAGCCTAATCTCATCTTATTCCTGCTTGAAGTATATGTACTTCACGTAAATAAAAGCAAGAGGGTGATGATAAGCACTTGAGAAAATATATGTGCCATTCAGACGAATTTCCTCTTCTACAGCACTTCCCACAATCAGTGATAAACCCCAATCAAGTCATGACAATGGCAATCGAGAACATTTAGAAAGGCAAGAATGTACGGTACCGATAAGCCGTAAAATCATCAGTGACTTGGACTTCAGTTGACACAACTTTTTTTGTACACATGTACAGTTGTTTTCGTGCCTGACTAGGTACTTAATAATAGTATCCTTAAACTCTAATTGCAAATTATTATAATGACTTGATTAGACAGAGTTGCAAGGATGAATGTTCTTCGGGTTAGTAATAAAATAGATTGGGTTAATTAAATTATTTGTAAGGAAAGTTAAGGCAATGTTAGTAAGGTAATGTTAGTTAGTAAGCTGTTAATTCCCGTTGAAGTTTGCAGTTTAGTTAGTGTCTCATATATTTCGTGCATTTTTTACTGCAGCCGTAACGGTCGCATAATTTCATGACTGCGATAGGCTCGATGATTGTGTGTGTATAATTATGTGCAAACTGCAATGAATGGGTTTCTCCATGATGGGTTGAGTAGTTGAAGGATAAAATGACCATGAAAAATCCTCACCAAACTGCGAAATGTGACTTTCACAACCGAAACTGGTAGATGCATAGAAGGGCATTGAGTTGGACATTTGATATTAGGTATGATCACAAATTAGTATAATGGTTTCAGTTACACTGTTAGCTTCAATACTAGTTGAAGGTTGAATGTGTTCCGTTGGCAGATTTTTATGGTGCAGTATCACGAATGAAGCATTACAGCTTCAATTATGAAATGAGATGCTTTAATTGATGTGATATAAGGTTGGTCTAAAAGTCATATTCATTTCATTTATTTGCACTGCTCCTAGTAGAGTAGAACCATACCGATGATCCCGTAAAGTTAAAGTTGTTTTTATAGACATTTCATTTGAATATCTTTTCCTGCCATTGAAAAGGAAGATGATATGAGATTGGGAGAGAAAATATTTTACTTGTTTTGATCCAAAAGATAACAACCTAAGAGCTGAAAGTCAATACGAAAACCAAACATTTCTCTTGTCGTAACTTCCCAGAATGATATGAGATTGTAAACTCTCCAGATCTAAATGGGAGTGAGGACGACTAGCGTGTAAAGTTGCGTGATGAAAACCAACCGAGTAAACGGAAATTAATATGGGTAATTCCCTTCCGGCAAGACTAGCATGTTGATGACGAGGATAAAAAACGAGGCTTTGGGTGGAACAGGCTAAGGCTAGACCGTGTAGAAAAACCATGGACTGATATTGGTGATGATGAAGAGCAAATCCAATTTGTTGTTCTTCCACGTGTCACTAATCAAATAATGCCCAAACCTCCAAGCTCTCCAAGAGACTTCCAAGAACTTGCAATGCAATCCGAAAGTAAGGAAAAGGCAGTTTGTTGGAATCGTCTCGGAATTTGGAGTGTTACGCTATACGCTGAGTGATGAATTCATACTGGCGACTGACAATCATGTTAAGAGAAAGTCTATATATCCATGCTCACGCTCGAAAGTCTTGAAATATGTACGTACTCTTGTTTGTGGATTAATAAAAACTGTAGCGAAGAGCCCCCTGGACAATTTTTCTTCACGGAACATCATGCAAAGTAAGAAGTAATCTGATTAGGGATCCCCAATTTCGTGTAATGAGAAGTGGGTTTTTTAAAATAGCTTCCATTTATACTTCTGCCGTGCACTTTCGTACTGAGCACTCCCAATTCCAAAACTTTTTACAAATCTGTCGAAATTTTTTTTACATTGTATGAATTTACTTACAACTCTTTGGTTTGGGAACAACCAGTTTTGTTTATGCCAGCTTGTGTCCTCCTCCATCAAATCATCAATAGCCGTCGAAGAGTCCGTGTCCACTTGAAATGATGGCATTTTTACAACTTCAAATTCACCCGAATGTTCCATAATTAATCATTAACCTTTTTGATTAGTCGATCAACAGACAAACAAACTTTTCCACATTTCCTTTGACCTCTGCACAGCCAAATATGCAAATCAACAATTTTAGAATTTGAAAAATATCAACTGGTTCACCAAATTGTTTCCAATTTCACTTTAATTCCTCAGAAATTGCTTGACACAGGAACAATAATTTGTTTTTCAAATTTAAACTTGCTAAATATGCAGTACTATAATTAGTGTTATTATCCCTATACCTTCTAAATTGCCACTGATTCATTAAAAAAAATCAGTATACAACTGTTCGCAAAAGAAAAATATGACTGTTCTTAAACGATTTTTATGTAAGGGTAAATTCATATTTTTCTTCGAAACTTTTATTTTTTATCTGCTAAAAATATCATACTTTTGCAAAACACGCCATTTCCTTTGTCTTCACAAACAACATTTGTAACCAGCAGCTTACAATGAGCCTCACAGAAGAAACAACAACTGTCAAGATGAAAATCACGACAAATATTTATATTTTTTATTCATTGTCTGCGTATGCAAACTAACTACTGCAGTATACACATATGTATTAGGCACGAGTGCCCTGTTTAAAGAAGTTAATATTTAACAACTTAACTATGCAAACCTTCATTACTGTATGCACTAGATATTTTAAAAAGAAAAATATTAACAAGCTGTAGTTTAGCTTGTCCCTTTGTCATGCAGCAGGAGACTACTAAATGATACCTAACTAGGTAAACCCCAAGCCAATTGTCATCCTAATCTTTAAAAAAAAATTCATTTGCTTTGCCGAGCCTTAAAGGCACCTAGCTATGCAGTAAGCCACTTATGCAAAACCCAAGTTTTTTCTTACAAATTGAGTAGGCATTAGAAAAAGTGCGTGGTTTTGCACTGTTAGTTAGTCAAAACATAACAGCATAACATAACTACTGTCAACAATGTACTTATATTGCTTATTTGCATATATCATTGTTAGACTGAAGTCCACATTGTTTAATTACAAGGTATGGACGCTGTACGCCGTGTCGTGATATTATGTTCATTGTGTAAAACACGGACTATATAACAATTTGGCCGCATTCATATTTGTCCTCCTCATTATTTAAAAAAAAAGTAAACCTTAACATGTCCTATAATAATCATATCATCTTATGTGTATGAAGACACGACTATGTAGTTGCTACAGTCAGTCTTCTATGTATTTTTACGAAAACATCGTAATTGCACCTTTTTTTACTAAAGCGTTCCAACGGCTTCAGGTAACACAGAAAATTACTTGAGCCCCCAACCAGAACAGTCCCAGTCACCAAGAACAATTAGCTTTCGTGGAAGCAGCCAGCGGCAGATTCATAAGAACATACAATGATCGGCATTATGTGATTCGTAGTCAATAATCATTAGCAATCTAATAAATCCTGGCGTATGTAACAAACTAACAATTATTTCGCAGTCTTTATTGATATGATGATGATGACACAAAAGCCGTACTTACAACTTAAGGATTAGTCTAATATGATATGTCAGTAGTCAGTCAGTACAAATTAGATGAATCCTACACATGAATGATCTTTGGTAATTTAATGGATGCTAAATATGATTACGATAACTGTAATTATCCTCACCGTCCACAACAATTAGGATATGTAGGCGTAGGAGTTCTATCTTGGTTCATCAGTGCTTGTGTGCATGTCTTTAAGCTTGGCAAGATGATTTGAAATAAAAAAGTGATACCTTTTAAGATATTAATATTAACAAGCATTAAAATAAAGATTAGATGGTGGGATTAGGATTACGGTGGGAGCTAACCGGTTATATTTTTTATTTGCATTTGCATAAAATTCTTTTAATTTCTATATGAAAGTCACAATCTTTTTTGTCGCATATAAAAAAAGTGCCATTAAAAACAAAAACCGTTGAGTAGAGTTGAGCCCAGGCTTAGAAAAGTTATGACTGCTGCATAACGTCATTTCTCATCAATTACAATAAAGATATGACACGTTTATTAGTCATCTCTATCAGCCTGAATATCACGAACACACACGGTGCATGTAATTATAAAAAAGAGCAGAAAAGGATACACAACTACATAACTTAGATTGTGGTAATTAGGCACGTAAAAATGGCTCAAAAAAGCACTTTACTTATGTCTCATTCCATTTACAATCCTATTACTCATCGTCACAGCCATTCTTCCCTCACAGTTGCTGTAAATCTATTTTTTAAATTCTGAACTCTGATTACTCATACTTTCCTACTGCTCTATATTCCGTTTTTTTTTCTCTCAAAATAATAGCCTGATACTGATTGTGAGTTTAAGAAAATGCTTGGCTATGTATAAAATGGGCGGTAATAGTAATGATGACGGTGATGATTTTTGATTAATTGCTACATTTTCATTAGATAAGATGGAAAGACCTAAATTTATTACAAGACTTCATTATTATTTTTTTGCTTACTCCATTGTTAAACTTTTGACGCCAAACGTACATACCTAGGTAGCACTATTCTATCCAACAATGAAGACTTTAACGGTAGGGTTGCCGTTGCGTTGCTGCATCATTGATTAAAGAGTAGCATTATCATCATCATCATTATTTTTTCTTATCGAAGAAGTGATAAAATATTATCTCCCTTCCCTTCATTATTATTGTCAGGCTCAAAAGTGGATTTTTATTGTGTGTGTTCCGCATTTTCATTTTGTGGCTGTTTATCTGCTTCTATTATATAAAAAATATACGTACCTACTTTTACACAATTACATTATTATTCCACCAAATATAGTAAATGCATAACAGCTCCTGTGTGGATTTAAGGAGAGTGCCGTATTTAGAAAAGAAGCTAAATTATATACACACGCCCATTGTTTCCTGCAACGCGTAAACAATTGGTAAAAAAAGATGATTTAAGCGGATATCCTTTCAATTTCTACATTTTTTTTTGCCGGATTCAGATTTACCTACGTAAAAAAACTAGTGCAGTAGTATGGTTGTCGACAAACACGTTAAAATTGCAAAAAAAAGCACAAGCATAAAATAAAAAAGCGAATAATTTGCATGGTTAATTTTTATACACAAACCGCATTAATAGGGTACGGTAGGTAATGTCTGCATTCTACATAATAATATGTTAGTATCAATATTGACGAGAGTTATACAATTGATGGAAATAACGTAATCGCAATCGAAAAGCAAACAAACCTCTTGACTATTTCACACGGTTTATAAAAGCCTTAAACCATGCGTTATGCTAATCGGATTGGTATTACTAAAATGGCATCACAAATCATAAACGAGAGTATATCAATAGAATTAATTAATTTTACTTATTTATTAGTGAAGATTTTTTGAATTCTGCGAAACAACGGTGAAAATATAGACGTAAAAATAATAATTTATATGACTAACTATTGCTCACGTTATTTTTTGTTAACTTTGAAATACGCATCTTGAAATCCACATACCTTTCAACTGGCGTGTTTGTATAATTGAATCACACTTTGAAAATGATATGATTTGATGATTTACGCCTTGAATTTACCCCATAAAGGAGGGATTGTGACTGCCACATAAAGTTTAAATTTTAATTCGATAAAAAATAAAATAAATTGGATGAAATCCAAGTGCAGGTTCGCCTTTTTAACGTGTAACTGAATACATATTATTGCATAAAAATCATGAAAATGATATGTCCGTGCTTAGCCACATGATTGTAATTGTAAATCGTAATTGAGCTGATAAAACATGGATTATTATGAGCAGCAGGGGCAACTGCGTTTGAAAATAAATAACTTTCTTGGTAAAGCTAAAAGTGAAGTGGCTAATGAAATGACGAATAGCTACTGTTTTGATCATGAATTCAATACAAATGAAAATTAAACTTGCATAAAACTGTTATTAATGAGTATGCATAAACGTAGAAGATGGGCAAGCTCTCATAATAAACTTTGAGTGAATGAACTCGCAGTTTCCCTTTCCATATATCAGACCACTATCACGTAATAACAATTAAATGATTTTACTTTTTTTAAAGATAATAATTCATCCGTCTTCTCATTGTCAGTATTTGCCATTACAATCTTTTACGATTTGGATTGAGTTAGCTACGGAGATTTTTTGGGGTGTGTGCATTCCTTGTTAAATTCATTACTTGCATGACCGGGTCAGCCCCGAGCCCTTCGGTTTGAGCTACCAAAAATACGCCTCACTTCATCTTCGCACTTCACGCAACTTTGCCACCAATAGGTAGCGAATGATCAATTTTTTTTACAGAATTCGAGCGTAATTATTAAGAACAATAAAAAGTATTTAACCGTCTCGTCAGTTCCAGCTGACCTAATTTATTTGATTTTTTTGCATAATCAAGGAGAGGAGGAGGCTTTTGTCACAAAAACAACATTTGCCGATTGCCGACTAGGATTTGCCAGCATTATTGAAGTGCAAATTGTTTGTGTAACTCAGTTTAATACTGATAAAACTTCCCAATTCTTTTCAATTTAGCATAACAAATTACAAGGTCTACCGATATTGTATTGGTTATTACGGAGCTTTGCGGAGTCATGGTTTGCTAGGTATTGTCTGTCTGTCTGTCTGTCTGTCTGTCTGTCTGTCCGTCCGTTTGCACGATAACTTTCGAACGGATAGGAATTTTTCAATTCTGATTTCGGCAATAGATAGCTATGGACCATATCTCGGATGAGTTCGTTAATGGACCATGCAGG
>JAQGAI010002894.1:0-11539 GCA_034696905.1 Lepidocyrtus violaceus
CAGACATGGTAGATTTAGCCGAAAGCATTAAAAAACTGCCGGAGTCGTATCAAATTAACCTGGAAGCTATCCTAGAGTACCCCACCATATGGCACTGGGAAGTTGGGACATATCCTCGCTTTGAAATGAGACGAAACATATCAATGCTGGTTTCCAGCCCAACCTACCAATTTTATGTTGTGTCAACCAAGTTTGTGGACAAATTGGGTAATAATGTCACTGTTCAGAAACAAATTTTGAGTTGGATCTCGAAAATTTCCCCTTCAGGTTTGTGGTTCCATGCCAGCTTCACCGATATGCCTTTAAATTTCCAACGGGAGTTTTTTCTTCTCCGGGCTGCCGCTACTGAAGAAGACCATTCCATTTCCAAGATTACATCCGGGTATTCACTCCAGTTTTGCGTGGAATGCGGACCAACGCCTTCCATCTCCATTAAACAGATCTATATTTCGAAGGGGTGGAGAGTGGTTTCACAGTCGCCAAGGCATCTGTTTTCCGGAAGCCATTGGCGAATTTTCAGCCAAAAAGATGGGCTCCCTGTTGGCACTACATTTTATAAGCAGTTGTGTGACAACTTGAAGAATTCCATTCATCAAAAATACCAAAATCAAGGTCGGCAAACCATAACGCTTTCGAGCAATGCTCACCTGTTCATCGCTGGTGCGGCATGGGTTGCCATCCTGGGAAACTTTACTTATCATCAGCAATACATCAATCGGCCTGGTTGCATTGATAAGGATGATGATGTACTAACGATAAGTGGTAAAGGTTGGTATCCGAAGTATTTCCATCTTCCAATTTTACCTACTCTTTACGCAAACTTCCCAGAAACTTCTGATCCCGTTCAGCTGCCGTTCTATGTTACAAATGAATTTGATGCCCTTCGTTTTGTTAGCTGCGGATTCAGGGGGAGCCAGCTACTGGCATTCGATCAGCTTTTAAACGTATACGATGATTGGACTTGGATCGCTATTTTAACATCTGTTGCCATTCTTGCTTTAATCATGCCAAGCTACGCTCCCCCTCCAACATTTTCAAGCTATATGTTACGTGTCTTAAACACATTCAAGGCCCTGTTGGAGCAAGGGGACCCTTTCCCCCAAGTAGTTTTTGGGGAATCCACCACAGTTCGTTGGATAACGGGAACGTTCCTCTTGGCCGGGATTGTCCTCAGCAATGGCTACAAAAATACGAATGTCTACAACTTGCTAAAGCCAAGAGAGCCCCTCGTCTATAAAGAATATCAACAATTGGTCAATGACAATTTCACGGTTTACGTGGAGTCGGCGATGGCTCACTTAGTGATAGGTGGTCTGCCGTATCCGGAACAAAATATCACGACTGAGGAAACATCATGGCATCAAATAATCATTTTTACAACCAGCTATTACTTTGCCTGCGCTTCCATATTCAGGCATCTCAAATTAAGTGCGGCATACAATAGTATAGGAAATGAACAACTGGAGTTGCTGGATGTGCTCATGAATAACAGCAACTTGCTTCCGGTCAGCGACATTGTCCAAATTATTACCGAGATAAGTGAGTTGACATCATCAGGAAACGGTACGTGGCAGGAGGATATGAGTGATGTGGATGCTTTCGCCCAATACTCTGCCGAGTACTCACGCAGGGAAAGGCTTACACTTCGGAGAAAGCTTTCGGAATGCAACGGTACTGCTCTGATCCTACCAGCCCAACTGGGCTTGGAATATGCTCAGAATTTGAAGTCAAAGGGGGGCAATGTTGGCAAGGAAATATATTTGCAATCCAGCGTTGGTTTCAAATGGAGTGGTTATATACCACCGGTTATTGTTAGAAGATTGGAAGGAATGAAGCAGTCTGGAATAGTTGAAAGGTGGACAGAACTCTACTGGAGCTCATCCCAATTTAATCAGTACGGAGGAGAAAGTCAGGAACCTCATCCGGCGAAATTGGATGGGAATGTTGCTGTGATTTTCGTTATATTTTCGGTTGGACTTTGTGTTTCACTTGGGATCTTCGTCTTGGAAGTTGGATTTGCTACAAAATTATCTGTAATTATATCAATTAGACGGATTACAATGTGCAAGGGAATCAACAACAAACCTTCGGAAGTATATCATTTACAACCGGAAACTGGAATAATATAGCTTGGTTTAACCTGGTTTTAATTTATTGTTAGAATAATGGCTGCACTTTGCAATCTCGAGTAAGGAAAGTTCCTAAAATTGTTGGGAATCATAATTTAAAAAAAAAATCTTGAAATTGTTAATGTAAATGGCTTGCCTAAGCACTTTCTAGTATTTATTTCGAACCACTTGCAATTACAATTATTATGCGTGCGGACTGAGAGATAGAAGGACAAGACATCTTAATAACTGTCAATGTTTTACACTGCAGGTTAATAAAAGGAAGTTATAATTATTAATTAACTAATTATGCTTTGTTTAGTTATAAGCATTACTACATTAATCACGTACTGTCGTTCTAAAATCCATCATTATCAAAACTAGTCGTCATTGCGCTTTGGTTTGATAAATAAGAATATATAAAAGCGGATGGTCCGCCTTTGTAAAAACCAGCAGCTTACGTCCTTTTTTCTGTAATGTTGATTTGTTTTGTAAACCTCATATGAAACTGAATATTTTAAATCAAAGAACATATTCGATAGAAGTGTAGTCATTGGTAGTCACATAGGGATATGGATATGATTCCACAGGAAGACAGTGAAACTCCAAACCCATTTCTCGCACCTAATCAACCGAGATCCGGAAGATGTAGACCAAAATGTTCAAAGGAACGATGTCTCTTGCTCATGGTTGGAATAATTTTTGGCGTCATTTTAACTGCCATTGTGGTTCATGAATCCTCGTGGTAAAAAGTTTCATAAACAGATAATATCTGAAGAGCTCTTTTGATATCGATTTTCAATGCATTTCATTTTGTCTTGTTTATAGGCAAGGGCGAAAGAAGGCGGAGCAAGGACAAAACGCAACTAAACTGCAACAGAACAATGATGTAATCCTTGATCATGATCATAAGAATCAAATCGAAAAATTGAAGACCAAACATAAGAGCCATATAGAAGCGAAGGATGGCGTAATAAAGACTCTCAAGGATCAAGTCCAAACGCTTCACCAACAAGTGATTGAGTATTCAAACAGTAGAGTGGTGGGAAGTGTAGTTAGTACATTTCTCGTAATTGTTTTGCTCTGTAGTATTTTTTATCGTTGTTGCCATTAAATGCATTTAGTGCTGTTGGTTTCGTATGAATTTATTGCACATGCATGCATATTCCTTATTCCAGTGTTCGTCCATGAATAATGAATAATTTGTAATCCAGAACCAAGTACCAAATTGTAGTGGAATGATTTCAGGCAATATCTTTTTATATAGGCTGCTACGATTCAGACGATTGCGATATCTTTTTAACAAATTGTACGCCAATCCTTCAGACGTGATTTATAATGAACTGGAGGATAAAATAGGAGTATCCATGCATTAAAACGGACTTTGGGTTCGGCGGAGATATGTGCGCTGCAAACAAGACTGCTCCAGAAATGAAAGTGCCAAAAATTCGTTTTCCAGGATTTCTAGCCAAGTGTACTGGGGGATTTTGATGTATGCGGGGCGGGGGTGGCAATTGGCATAGCAAGTGGGTCGGTTGTATTGGAATTGGCTAAATCCATATGTCGGATTCTTGGGAACAGAGTAGTGAATATTAAGTACCAATGTCTTAATAGAAGCTGGGTTAAATTAAATTAATTTAATCAGAGTACTTTGCAAAAGCGGGTAACAATTTAAATTCTAAGTAGATGATTTATCTAACATTTGTGGACTGACAAAAATAAACAACTTTTTTTTAAAATTGACACCTTAAATAAATAAAAGCATATTTTGAAGGAGTGTGAAATAAAGAAGTCTAGGCATCCTTTCTTGTATGAGAGTTGATCTCTACTGATTCTATTCTTAGAAAGGTAGGCTCTTTTTATACAAAATTTTTAATCTTAACTAAGGTAAAGTATACTATATTTTAAAGTACCTGAAGTACCAATAGAAACTATGTCCGACACGGACTATCAAACTTTCATAAACTCTTTAACAAGATCTTTCCTTTTCTTCATAAATAAATTCAACCTAGAATTTCTCTTTGAATCATGTTGTGAGAAAAGGTCAAGAAACGGGGTCGCAAAGACGAAAAAAGGGGAAATGTTCGTGTAAAGCAAATGCGCTCAGGACGCATGGATGGTAGATTTTATGCGCTGTGAACGCATTTATAATGAAAATGCGCTCAGGGCGCATTTATGGTAGATTTTATGCGCGGGGGGCGCATTTTGGAGAGTTGGTTATGAGAGATGAGAAGTTTGACCGGCAAGTTAGATAGGTGTGAAATTCGGTTCTCATTGCCCCAGTAGTAGATAGCTAGGGTTTAAATCTGCCGAATGCATGCAGGCAGCGTTAGTTTTTAGCTTTAACTCCTTCAGAGTGTGAAGATGAGCCCAAAAGGTGTAATATGGGTTATGTAGGGTAGAGCCAGAGTGATGCTCGACACAGTCCACCTTCATAGGTCCAAGTAAACGGACGAAGAGCAGCAAAGGCTGCTATAACAGTAAATTGGTTTGAGTAACCTCCCATGAAGGGAGTTAATTGTTAAAGTAGTTAGTAGTTAATGCGCTCAGCGCAATTAAGTTATTTTGAAGTGTAAAGGCCCAAGGGCCAAGGATTATTTATGAACAAGGTGATTAAATAAAAGACAATTTGTTAAACATTAAATCAAGTTGTGCGCTCACACCAAAAGGAACATTTATTTGTGAAATTGGAGAAGCGTTCATATTTAAGGGACAGGCCCTTCATCAAGACATAAGAAAGCAAGCAAGGTCACCGCAGTTAGGTCACCGAATCAAGGGCTTTTGGCTAGGCGAAGAACGCCCCCATAAGTGCATTAACTGACCGGAAAGGCCGTGTCAACCAGCATAATTGCAACTCCACTCCAGTGTTCGAACACTCACCAAACCAAAGGGAGGCTTTCATGAGACTTTCCTCCCAAATCATTAACTGCGTTTAATGACAGCGCTCATCTGTGCCATAAGAGATAACAAGTGGTGCCCCGAGTGAGGAGTGAAGTTTGCAATTTGCAAACAAGGAAGTTGCTGTTCAGCAGTAATAAAGAACTTAAGGGGGCGGGTCCCAAAAAGTGATTAAAATAAAAGTGAAAGGAAAAGAAGTGGGCGTACCCTGCTTAAGATAACTCTATAAACCGTGCTAAAGAAAATAAGTGCATTTGTGTAGGCGTTGCCCTAAAAGTAAACTAACTGGAAAAGAAATTAAAGTAACAAGATTCTAAGGCATCAAGCTGGAGAAGGACAAGCAGCCCCGCCGACCTGTCATTGTTGTTGACCTGGAGGAGGAAAGCTCTAACAGTGAAGACAGCGTTGCGGCAGCAGCAGCAACAGCCTCCCAGCCAACTAGTCCATCGCTACAGGAGCGAATAACCTTCTTCGGGAGGGGACTTATCGGAGCAGCATCAGCTAATTTATTGGCTCCACCAAGGACAAGCAGTGCTCCAACATCGCCGACATTCGGGGAGATTTTGGAAAGGTTCGAGGAAGGGAACAACAGTCCATCAGCGACTGCGTCCACATCAACCTCAACAACAACGCCGTCATCAACATCATCGAAAGCAACTGTTTTGGTGGAGGGAACAAGTCCCGAGAAGCCGGATAAGCCAGCTAACACCACAACAGCGATGGATGAGGCAAATATGAGAAAGAAGTCGAGCACAGGGCTCTTCTTCGTTGCGTACGACCAGGTGCAAAGGGCCTTGGAAGCAACCCCAATCGTTCCAGACGAAGTGGAAGCGCACTTCGAATTGTTCGAAGCACAATGGAAGGAGGTCGAAGAAACCCTCAACACGGTAGCGGACTTATTGGGGGTGAGCCAGTCAGCGGAGCACGAGAAGGTGACCAAGGAGAAGTTTGGGCTGCAAGGCGACTTCATCAAAATGAGAATCCGTGTGCGGAAGGCCCTTGGAGGGACAACCTCGGCATCGACCCCGCCTCAGTTTACACCTACGGTTGTACAGGTTCATAACAACCCTAAGCCCGACCTGGTCAAGTTCTCGGGTGAAGCAAAGGAATGGCTTGCGTTCTGGGCCTTCTTTGAACGGAGGCACAGTGATACCAGGATTGACACCATGGAGAAGTACAATACTCTCCTTAATTGTATGGTGCCTAACTCACGAGCAGACAGGTCGGCAAGGAGCCTACCGGTCCACCCTTCCAACTACCAAAAGGTGGTAGAGTTATTAAAGGACAGATACGGAAGGAACAAGATGCTGTCAAAATATTATGTGAGGGAACTCGTCAGCCTCATCGTCGACAATAGGACTGGGAAAAGGATCGACTTCACAGAGGTCGTCACCCAGATATCCTCCCAAGTATGGAATCTGGATAGCCTAGGAGTCACGAAGGAGAAATGCGAGGATGTACTCCTCCCCATCGTGGAATGTTGTCTCCCAGAGGAGATTTTCAAGGCTTGGCAAAACAGCGGGAGAGATGAAGACCTGCATGAGTTGTTGGACTTCCTCAACCAGGAAGTGAACCAGAGAGCAGAAAGGAGGATGGCAAGAGAGCAGTTTGCGGGTTCCAGCAACAGCACAGCAGCATCCGGGAAAGGCACCGGGCATCAGTCCCAAAAGGGTGGAAAGCCGTCTCCAGGCAAAAGCACAAGTTTCGCCAATACCCAGCAAGGGAAGGAATGCGTCTTCTGTGAGGGAGGTCATCGAAGTAAAGAATGTCAAGAAGCCAGGAAGATGACCCACAAGAAGAAGATCAACATTTTATGCGACAAGGGACGTTGTCTAAAATGCTTCCAGCCCGGACATCGATCCAAGGAATGCTCGGGACAGATGAACTGCGACCTGTGCGGTAAGGGCCACTACACATTTATGTGTTTTTTGATTGAGGAGAAGAATGTCCCCAATCAAAAGAGGGGGACAAGCCCCAAAAGAGAACAAAGTCGTAGTACTAGCCCTGGAAGGGATGCCAGCCCACGAAGAGGTTCCGACACAAAGGTCGTTACATGGAGGGATGAAAGGAAGCCTCCCTCCTCCTCTACAGAACTTTATAACACCGTAAGGTGCAACGAGGTGCCCTTACAGACGTTATGGGCTAATGCGGTGGGCACCAACGGAAAGAAACTCAAAGTTCGAGTTGTCTTCGATTCCTGCTCGCAGACATCGTACATCCTCGCTCCACTGGCGGAGCAACTCAAGTTAAAGGAGCTTGGGGAGGAGAACGTGATCCATGATTTGTTTGGTGGAAAACAATCTGAAGTCGTCAATCACCGAATTGTTCGCCTTTTCTTGGAGGGACGAGATGGAGAAAACAGCGTCAACTTTGAAGTCCGCTGCACCGATGTCATCTCGGCCAACATTGCACCACCCCTAGGGGGGCCTTGGATAATGGAGTTCGCCAAATTGGGAGTCGTCTTTTCTGATTTTGGAAGCAATAGAAAGACGGTGGATATCCTTATAGGGAATGATGTCCGGCCTCACTGCTTTACTGGAGAAAAGCTTCAACTGGAGAACATGAAAGGTCCGGTGGCGGAAGAGGCGCTGTGGGGTTGGGTCCTAGGGGGCAAGCTTCCTACAAACGACTACGTTGGAAAAACCACAGCAATGCTAGTGTCCAGTCTGTGTACTTCGGATAGGCCAGTATCGGACCTATGGGCACTGGAGACAATTGGGATAAGGGACTCTGCTGAGAAGGAGTCAAGGGAAGAGATGGACAGGCAGGCCATCTCCCATTTTAAGGAGACCGTTGCTCGTCACAGCGATGGGCGCTACGAGGTGACGTTGCCATGGCTTGCGGGAATGAAGGAAAGGATCGCCAACAATTACTACGCTTGCCTGCGACGACTGAAGAGCACTACAAAGAAGCTGAAGGATGAAGGCCTCTTTGAAAAATATGACGAGCTCTTCTCTCTTTGGGAAAAGGAGAATATGATCGAGGAAGTTCAGGATGAGCAAGAGCCAAGCCAAGCGAAGGGACAATTCTTACCGCACAGGGCGGTAGTGAAAATGAGTAGCCTGACAACACCAGTCCGGCCGGTGTTTGACGCTTCGGCCAAGCCTAAGGGACATCCGTCGCTTAATGAGTGCGTGGATAAAGGGGCCAACACCCTCGAGCTTATCCCCGCGATCTTGACTCGTTTTCGGATGTATCAAGTTGGGGTCACTGCTGACATACGGAAGGCGTTTCAGCAGATCTCGGTGGCGCCGGAAGACCGAGATTACCTACAGTTCCTGTGGTGGGAGGATGCTACCTGTCAAAAGGTCAAGAGGTTCCGACACACGCGGGTTGTGTTTGGGGTATCGGCGAGCCCGTTCCTGCTAGGAATAACCCTGCAACACCACCTCCTTGACCAGTGCCTAGACTCCCCAGTCACTGCCCCGCTCTTGCGGAGCTTATACGTTGACAACACTGCTGCAAGTGTTAGGAGTATGGAAGCTGCGCTGCAGTTCCAGAGCACTGCCCAGAAGTTATTGCGAAAGGCGCAATTTGACTTGCGAGGATGGGAGTTCGGACCTGACGACCAGGACCGAGAGTTGCCAGTGCTTGGGCTTTTGTGGCACACAAGGGACGACACACTAAGGGTCGACTTAACGACAGCCGAAATAAAGGCTCAGGAAGGGAAGGCGATGACCCAAAGGATTCTCCTTTCTCTTGCCCACTCGCTGTATGATCCATTGGGGATTATCAGCCCGTTCACGCTTCAAGCAAAACTTTTGCTACGGGAATGCCACGAAAGGAAGTTGGGATGGGATACACAGCTACCACTGGACTTGGAGAAGGAAGTGGGAAAATGGTCAGCACAACTAGGAGGGTTAAAAGGAGCGACAATTCCACGTAACATGCGTTTTGGAGAAGATGGGAGGATAAGCCTTCACATATTTTGCGACGCCTCAAGTCTAGGCTATGCTGTTGTTTGCTTCGTCAGGGTAGAAGCAGAGGGACAAGTTTGGGTGACGTTTCTGCAGTCACGTTCGAGAGTGGCACCCAAGAAGAGGGCCACCATCCCACGTTTGGAGTTAGTGAGCTGCAATATTGCAGCACGGCTGTATGCTTCCATCGTAGACGACGTGGACGGAAGTAATATTCCTGTGACCTTTTGGTCAGACTCCTCAACAGCATTGGCCTGGATAAAAGGGGAAGGGCCTTGGGGAGTTTTCGTCGCTAACAGGAAGAGGGAGATCAATCTCCTCACCAATATGGAAGACTGGCGTCATATCCCCGGAAAGGATAATCCCGCAGATCTTCCCTCACGCGGTTGCGGTGCTAAGCGGCTCGTAGAGTCGGAGTGGGTGAAGGGGCCAACATGGCTGTATGAGGATCCCAGTGGATGGCCTAACTCTAAGGCGGAACCAGATCAAGGTTCAGTTGAAGCGGAGCTGAAGAAGACAGTGGTCACCTGTGCGGTCACTCATGACAACCATCCGCTTCTAGGATTGTTAAAGCTTTCGTGGTATCCTAAGATTCAAACTGTCGTCGCGTACGTGTGGAAATACGTTAATGCGCTCCGGGAAAGGGCTCAGAGGCGTAAGACGGAAAGCACATTCGCCAAAAGCAAAATGAAAAAGGCGAAGAAACGGCAGTTGCCTACTCTCACTACCGAAGATTTCCGAAAGGCGGAGATCATACTGATCCGGTTTATGCAGCAGCGGCTGCCCCCAGAACAGCCTAACCTGAAGAAGCTCAGGCCTTTCAAAGATGCAGAGGGGGTTATCAGGACTCGGACTCGCCTGACCCATGAGGATGAAGAGGACTTTCTTAGTCCAATTATCCTACCCTGCAGTGACACGTTTGTGGAGCTCCTGATAAGGTGGGAGCACGAAAACACGTGTCACATTGGCACGGAGATGCTGAGGGCCCACATGCGAGAGCGGTATTGGATACTCAACGCTCGGAGGGCCATAAGGAAGGTTGTCCATTCGTGTTGGACCTGCAAGAGATTCTTGGCTCGACCACTACAGGTCACAGAGGGTAGTCTACCTGCAGCAAGGACCAGCATAGGCAAGCCGTTCGAGACGATTGGATTGGATGGGGCTGGGCCATTTTTATTGAAGAAGAAAGAAAAGGTGTGGTTGATCCTTTTCACTTGTGCGGTGTACAGGGCAGTACACCTGGAAGTCGTCGAGTCCCTCACGACCGACGATTTTATTCGTGCGTTGAGGCACTTCGTCGCACGGAGGGGAAGGCCGAGAATAATTTACTCGGACAACGGACTCAACTTTGTAGGAGCCAAGAGAGCCATGTTGCAGATCGACTGGAGAAAGGTTGTGGAATACGCAACTGTCCAGCGAATCGATTGGAGGATGAATCCGCCCACGGCAAGCTGGTTTGGGGGGTTTTTCGAAAGGATGATTGGGGTAGTTAAGGCACTACTCCTTAGGATGTTGGGGAAAAGGGTGATAAACTTAAGGGAGCTCATTACCTTGTGCGTGGAGACAGAGGAAGCGGTCAACAACAGACCCCTTACCTACCTTTCCGAGGACCCTGATGATCCGCAGCCCCTTACGCCTAACCACTTTATCAAGAGCCTGGAGGCTCCGGCTACGTTTCCTGAGGCAGATGTGATAGAGGGTCAACATCTCAGGGCGGCGCTGCGTAAGCTACAACACTTGCGAGAGGCACTACGAAGTCGGTTCAGGAAAGAATACTTGGGGATGCTCGTGCATCACAAGCACACGACTCGACAGGATTTGTTGCAGCCGGGAGACGTGGTCCTAATCCACCACGACAACAACAAGAGAATTGACTGGCAGTTGGGGGCTATCGTGCGACCCATAATTTCTGAGAAGGACGGTGTAGCCAGATCTTATGTTGTAAAGACAAAAGGAGGAGAAACGGAGAGACCAGCCCTTCACCTCTACCCTATGGAGATGGCTTCAGGAGAAGCCGATCGTATCCGGGAGGGAAGTACTGGAGAAGTCAACGAGGAGGACGGAAACGAGGAAGAAGAATAAGTCGAGGATGGCGAAGCCAACACCATCGACATAAAAATTGATAGATAAGTCAAATATCAATAACTATTCCATTTCGATTACGTAACAAAGAATTAGGTAGATTACGTAATTAATTGAAATTCTTTTCTTTTGGTTTATTCATTTTTTAGGATAAGTCGGAAGGAACATAGGAGAAGGAGACTTTGAGTTATGTACGGTTCATAATCTTCCTCTCTGCTGAAGCTGGAAACGGGGAGCAAGGATGAAGATTGTAGTTTAGGGTAAATTACCCCATGTCCCTTCTTTAATGTTCCTTTACATAGGTTAAATAGTTTTAAGTAAACTAGTTTAGAACACTGGGGCAAAGGACGTGTAGTGGCAAGATCATGTCAATAAGTCGCTCTTCAAGCGCACGTGTAACCTTTTCTAATTTTGTAGCATTAATTAAAACTGTTATTTAATTAATCCTAGATGGGAGTGTGAGAAAAGGTCAAGAAACGGGGTCGCAAAGACGAAAAAAGGGGAAATGTTCGTGTAAAGCAAATGCGCTCAGGA